>JANQAP020000147.1:2890824-2907225 GCA_026874005.2 Erythroxylum coriaceum
TGTCAAAAACACTTTAAACATTTCTAACCCGATCCAATTTACCAAAATACCCTTCCCATAAGTGAGGGGATGTTACAATTAGAACACAGAAAAAGGTACTTGATAGATTAAGCACTAGCATAGCCACAAGAGAAATGAATGTTCGTCACCCATTTTAAGAGATGAGTACAAACTAATACTTCCCGAGAACTGAGTTGTCTTAATATAGTAACAACCTTGTCATGGATGTGCCCAAAGAGATATTCAGCTAACGATCCAAGTCTACTTTGCAGGTTCACCAACCTTCTTAATATAGAAGAAGGCATAAAATCAAGTAAACAATTCGAATGACAATGCCTTAAGCTTTGCTGATGTAACCATGTTATTTTTTAGTACTATAGGAATCAACTTAGTTTGCTATGAATTTCACAATGTGTTCCGATTCAAATGGAAAATTTTTGTTGTTGAACCAAATAAATGGTAAAAATATTTTATGCTTTGCGTATTTTTCTACTATGTTGCTCTCCAAATCGACGAGTTGAGAACAAAGGAATCAAAGCCCAATTACCTCTTCCTTCTTGCCTCTAGTAAAGAATTTGTAACCTCCAATCCCCATCCAGTTAAAGAGACAATCACAAACTGTAAAAAGAAAAGAAATAACAAAAGAAAATAAGTATACACTCTGATTATGCTTTTAACGAAACAAAACCTATAATCAATTAAATATTTAATCACTCACGCTAAAGTTCTATTTGACTGAGCATTTTACATGACAACTTAAGTTTCATAAAACATTTCTACGTGTCTTTTCTTGCCATGTACGTCCTTTTATCCACAATAGATCACAAGAATGAAAAATCATAACTATTCATGTAAAAGATAATAACTACATAATGCAATAGAAGCTCAACTGCTAAATTTTAAAACTCAAAGTTTAAACATTTAAATCCAAAAAGCCCTTACACTTTTTTATTCACTATTCTTCAAAGACAACCCAATTCCATAGACAACATGACCTATTTATTGGACTAATGCAAGATCAAAGACTAGCTCCGACTAGGCACTTGCCATATTAGTAAATTAATAGTTCTTTTTAAACGTCAAATTTACAAAAGGGAGCAAATGAACAAGAACATTGGTTCAAAAATAGGGAAGGGTAAATAACAGTTGGTTTTTGACTTGGACTTCTTAACTGTTAATAAGAAAATTTTCATGTATAGTACACGAGGTGTTTCGAATTTCACAACAGTTAACTATCAAAGCATATTTAGCAACGAAACAATGCAACTTTGTCTATACAATAAAACGTTTCAAACCTATGAAGTTATCAAATGTCCTTCTATTGTATATTGTTAGTTGTTTAGTTCATTTCAGCTTTTCTTTTGAAATAATAAAACTGCATATCTCAAATAGTTTTAAGTCAAATCTTAAAGCTCTACATAAACTATTTTCCTTGTTTTTCTTTGGATTTAGAAAGTAAACAATAATCACTTTTTTGAAGTTTTTTGGTGTTAACAACAAAAGCTCGACGAGTATGGAAGATATGTATATACTAAAGCAAAATCAGTTGTATATGACCATAAATTCCACATATCCTATCTATTTTCATAAAAAATCACTTATCAACATAGAAACTTCCAACTAGATGTTTATTGATTCCAAAAAACTAGGGAAGGCAAGAAAGAGCATGAATGTACTAAAGCAACTAGCTTTTGAGAAATTCCAGATCCTTGGCAGAAGAGTAAAGTAGATCTAAGAAGAGGCTGTTAGAATTAAACTGAAACAAAGAGGGAAGAATATAGATCTTACCCTTGATTCAACCTTTGTGCTCCTTCTAACTCTTTCTCCCTCAATGACTTTAGAAGACAGGCACCCTTCCTTTTGTTCAAGATATTGGTAAATTTGTGAAATTTTTAGTTTATTTAGATCGAGCGAGTTAAGAAGTCTGCAGCGAAAAGCACACAAGAAACAATTTGTTAACATACCTATGAATTACACTCATCTTATTCTGATGGACTAGCTCTTCGTACTTTCCAAGAGAAGCTTTAATGCTTGAAGGATCATCAGTTTCCAAGAGAAGCTTCAATGGCGGCAACTGTTGTACTCAAACCTCACATTTTTAGCTTTCTCTCTTAGTTTGTTTAACTCAAAATCGAAACCTAGATTTCATCCTCTGTTTCTCTAACGAAAGATCTGGAGCTTTTTAAGGACGAATAGGTGGAAATTGAGCACCTCAGATCTATAGTTCTGTATAGTGACAGACTGATTGGAACGATTTGACAAAGAACTGGCTGGTTCGCTGATAAACCAACCAATTTTTATACATAGAGGTTATTAGATGAAATTAAATTGGACCACTGGTCGGTTCAAAATTTTTCCTGTCGAACCGACCAGTCCAGTCTAGTTTTTAAAATCTTAGATTACCTAGCTAATTAAATAGTTAATTAGCTTTTCGATAACTAATTCTTTTGATTGAGAATAACATTGACAAATTTTTTTCCTTCAATTGTTATTATGATGCAAGCAGTTTATAAATGCATTTTTTCCAATACTAACACTTATAACTAATTCTTAGTTTACACATAATGCTGCTCGAGCAAATTTTAATAATTTAATAGAAGATAAAGCTTTATTCATTATTCATTATTTGCAGTTAAATGAGAGTTTTTTTTCAATATTGATGTACCTTAATATTGGAAATTGAAAAAGATATTATTTTAAGAAAAATAATTTATATGTTTTCCAATTGAAACAGGTTGACATACCAATCAGAAAATAGTAGTTAAAAATTGATTATCATAATGTCACCAATTAGCATTGGTCTGTATGATAAATATTGAGTAACAAATTAAAATTTAAACAACTTTCTCCTCTCTTTCGAATTTGATTTCATAAAGCAAATCAGCAACTCTCTCCTCTCCTCCAAAATCATTGTCGCTGTTGCTAATTCGTCATGATCGTCTTAAGCTTCTTTTAATCACTTGGGGTTTTCTTCATTTTTGAATCATGTTTAGTTTTGCATAACTTTTGTTTTTCCACTTTAATTTTTCTTCTTTCTTAGTTCTTATTCATTTTCTTATGTTTTTGGGTGTTGGAATTTGTTAATAGTTATCACATTGATTTGAATCAAATCCATATTCTATTACTATTTGATTCTTCTTTGCGAATTCACCTAAGAACTTATAGTTTCGATGATTTTATATGAAAGGTTTGTTGATGTTACTATTTTAGTTTCGTCATCTGAGTTGTTTAATTTAAAGTAAAACAAATGCTTATTTTACGATGTTAGGTGTATAATAGATATATATAACAAAAGTGTGCAATTTTTCATATTGATAGTTTCTTGGTTTCAGTTCACTTCTATAAAGGAAGGACTTTAATACCATTGATCTTAATTTGTTACACAAGACTACTTTTTCTTTAGTTTTATGTAGTTTTTATTCATACGATGCAGTTGTTTAATTGAGTACTAAAGGTATCTTTCCTTTTGTAAAATCTACTATAAAGAAATCTTTGGTCCTAAAAGGATTATTACAAGTTGGGATCTTCTATATTGGTGAATTACATTATTATCATTGTAGCATCCAAACACGACTTAAAACTTCTTAAACCAAGTTAGATTATATTCCATATTGATTGATGAATTAGTTAACAAAAGCATACATGGTTGAGTATTTATCTTCATTATGCAATTTTGTTATGTTGTGTTTGCAAATTCAGAATAAATTTGATTATTTTGTTTAATATAATAAAAGTTCACTTATAAAAATCTTAAAATTATAAATGGGTTATAAGAGAAGAATATAAACATGTAAAAGTAACATCAATATATTTGGATTTGGAGATTAACACAATATATTGAGGAATTATTTCTTAATTATATAAAATTGAAGGATTATTTTATATTTTAACAAGTTATCAAAAATGACATATGATATTGACTACGACTGGTACTATACTATACCAATACCAAGATTGGTACGATATTATTACTTCCATTTATTAATGATACTACTTAAATACCTTGATTCGATTTAATAACATGTAATGTATTATGAATGAAGAATGTAATTAGGTTTCTAAAAGGATATTTTAAGTTGCTTTTTTCGTTAAGGAGATTTCAAAATGTATGTTCATACTAATTTATGGATATAGTGCTTGAACTTAGTGACTAATTATTAATTATCAAAATGTGTTATTAAGTTTTTAAAAGGATTCAATGCTAATTTTGGAATAGGAAAGCAAAAATCTTCATAATTGAGCCATTACCTATAATTAATAGTCTTTACCCTATTATACACATAAATGACAATTACACTTACATCTTCCTCATTCATATATAGAACACTGCCTTTACGAATTAATTATGTTTGAAATTGATAAGAAAAACAAATTCTTATGATGAATTAAGGAGGTTCATATTTTTGTATAAAAGAATCATCTACTATTGATCATTTACTTTATGTGAAAGTTAAGTTAAATATTAAGTGAAAAAATTTAATTATCAAAACTCACAATTGTCACTTAATCAAGGGAATTTTACTTTTGAAAATGTTCAAAGTTTTTAATTTAAAATTCATCATTAGAGGTTGATTGGATAATGGAACAATAATTCTATAAACTTTGAACAATTAGGAGATAGACTTAAAAGAAACTTACACTCAAGCTCGACCTAAAGCAAAAGCAAAAAGGGCACTCGCCTAGGGCCCATACTCATTGGGGACCCATTCATTAAAAGCTGATTTGTTTACTCTTAAATTTAGGAATTTTAGAATCAGGGTGTAGGGCTAAATTAGATTGTGTAAAAAATGATTTATCCATGAGCTTAAATTTGGTAATTCAATAAAATTATCCAACAAATTCAGATCGAGAGGAGGAGGCTACCAAATTTAAAAGAAGAAGAATAGACAAATCATCCTTATCTTTCTTTTTAAAGTCAAATCCAGTTGATAAACACGACATCAAATATGAGGTTAAACTTAGCCTTTACTCAATTAAGGAATTAGATCTTGAAGTCTTGCTTAGTGACACTTGTAAGGTAAAGTAGTTGAAGAACTTGCCAAGTTGAAAGGATATATTACTATTTCTTGGTTTCTTCTTCATTTTATTGCTTATATCATGATTTGCTCTTTGCCTTTCATTTTCCTTCTTTAGTTTAGACTCTTGAGTGGGCCTAAGGCCTCGGGCTTTGAATTTGGATCTTTTTATATGAAGTGACAGAAAATAATGGGACTTATCTATCTTCAAAGTTTGTTGTAACAATAATAGTCATTTTTGTTTCCGCTAAAGATTACCAAAATTTAAAATTTGAAAATTTTAGGATTGAACATTAACAAAATTTTTATAATTCCAAATTCAGCTTATTCTCATTTTTTGAATTTCTATTATCAATTTAAATTCAAATATTTTCTCGTTCCTAAGTAGCATTTAAGTAATTAGAGTATCACCCTTGTGAGAGCTAACTTGTTCTTCTATATATTTTTTATTTTTAATCGATTTTTGCAGAGGAATTTACCATGTTTGACACTAGAATGAATCTTAGTTTACAGTTTCAAGGAAGAATATCGAGACCTATGTCTGCAAGTGACAAAGTTTCTCTATTAATTAACTATTGTTTCCTATATGTTTAGAAGAAATGCTAATATGGAATGTCTACTTGTGTGTCTCACGGGTTGTGTATGTGAGAGAGAGAGAGAGACCAATAATGGGAGCTTAAGATAGACATTTATGTGAAGAGATTTTAGGGTATGTGTCAACATACAAAGGAATTGATTAACAACTGTACGGGATAGAGAGTAGCATATTTTCCCATTCATTACCTTACTAAGATTCTATCAAAAACACAACTTAAAATCACCCACAAAACACAAACAAATTGGTTTTTCAAAAGCATACATAAAGTTAGATGCATCACAACATCGATTCCCTTTTCCTTTGTACTATTAACATCATGATGATTAGACTTGTTGTATTTTCAATATTTGTTCTCTTTAGTGAAAAATGGACCACTATTAATTTTTTAATGTTTTAGAATTACTTAAAAAATTGAAAATAGATTCTGAGTATGATAGCTTTTATCATAAATGTTTGCTCTTTTTTTCATTTTTTAATATAAGATATTAAATTTTGTTCTTTTTCCTCTATCGTAGATATATAATACTATTAATATATCTTTGTGATATATGGTTGAGCCATTTTTGTTTTATTATGCATTCTTGCTTCTTCTAGTTCCATATAAATGTGTTTGTTTTTTTTCTAGTCCAATTGTGTTAAAAATGTTTTATATGATGTTGCCTAAAAAATGTTTGTCTAGAAGTGAAAAAAGGCAAAAGAAAAAAAAAGAAAACAAGTCCTAAAAAGGAGTTATTGATAAATTTGTTAAAAAAAGTAGGCTCCTCTAGTGAGAATATTAAGAAATTAGGTGAAGGTAATTTTGAACAACCTAATGAAAATTTAAGTGATCGAATTCATATTCATGAGGATGTTAGTAATTTGAGTGAGCATAATCATATACCAAATATGTCTAATTTAGAAAATTTAGGAGCAGATAGGTAACCAATCCCTTTGTTAGATATTTATGATCCTATAAATTGGGATAATCTTGATAATAAAGCATGAGATATTTTAGTTAAAAAAGGGCTATAAGGGAATTAAATCTTGTGTTTTTTTTAAACAATACTTCTCGCTATTTTCATATTCTTATTTTTCTAGAAAATTGAGTAATGGAGAGATTAGTGATGGAAAATGGTTGGTTTGCTATAAACAAATGGATAAAGTATATTTTCTTTTTTGTGTAATTTGTTCAAATCTAATAGCAAACAAAGTGCATTAGTACATGATAAAGATTGGAAACATCTTAGTGAGACACTTAAAGAATGTGAGAAAATGTTAAGCATATGACTAACATGAAGACTTGGAATGAACTAAGAGTAAGATTAAGCAAAAATCAAACAATTGATAAAGATCTACAACAAGAATTGAAAGGGGAAAGAATGTTGGAGACGGGTTTTGATAAGAATAGTTTCTATTATGAAATGTCATACGAAATATAATTAGGCTTTTCAAGGATCTAATGAGAAACTTTATTAAGATAATAATCGTAACATTTTAGGATTAATTGCGGTGATTGTTGATTTTGATGTGATAATGCAAGATCATGTTATATACATTCAAAATCATAAAACTCATCATCATTATCTTGGTCACAAAATTCAAAAAAAGTTGATTTCTCTTTTAGCCCACAGTGTTAGAAGTTCTATCATAAGGATCATTAAAAAGGCGAAATAATTTTCTATAATTCTTGATTGTACCCTAGATGTGAGCCATCAAGAACAAATGAGTCTGGTAGTAGGATGTGAATATGTCAATTAGCAAAATAAAAATAGAGGAGTAATTTTTAGAATTCTTGAAGGTAGATAACACATCTAGATTGAGACTTTTAAATGAATTATTGAATGCATTTAAGTCTCTTGATGATAATCTCCACGATGTAATGGGTCAGACTTATAACAATGGTTCTAATATAAAGGGAAAGCACCAAGGATTCAAAAGCAATTACTTGAAATAAATTTGAGAGCATTAATGTGCTTGTCAGTCTTAATCTTACTCTTAATAATATGACACATTCTTGTGTTAAAAATGTTTCATATTTTAGAGTTGTGCAACACATATATGCATTTTTTTAAAAGTTATTCTAAAAGTTGAAAGGTTTTAATTGATGATATCCTAGGCTTAACTGCGTTAACTGCGAAATCATTGTCCAATACTTGTTGAGATATTTAAATAAAAAGTATTAAAGTTTTTAGAATTCAAGCTTCTCAAATAAGATTGGCTTTGGTGGAATTGTCTAGATCTTATGATGATGTCAAGTCAAAGACTAAGGCAAAAAGTTTGGTTAGTTCACTTGAGAGTTTTGAATTTTTACTTAGTATGGTTATTTGGTATGATATTTTATCTACCATTAATATGGTGATTAAAAATTTGCAGCTAAATCTATGTGCATTGACACTACCATGGAGCAATTAGAAGATGAGATAGTATTTTCTGAGAAATAAACAAAGGTTTGTCTCTAGTATGAATATTGCTAAAAGACTTGCACATAAGATGAAAGTAGGGCCTACACTTCCAACTAGACATTATAATATTAGGAAAAGACAATTTGACAAAAATGATCATGATGAAGAAATACAATCAGCTACATAGTCTTTTAAAGTTATTTACTTTCTAGTTGTTGTGGATATGAAAATTGCTTCATTGATGAATATATTTGAGAAATTATGATATTTGAAATTATTTTTTGGATTCTTTTTTATTCAAAGAAATTGACGTCGTTGGATGATAATGAACTAAAAGAAATTTTCACTAATTTTATGATTATTTTTCTCATAATAATGTGTCAGATGTGGATTTATATGATTTTTCTTTTCTGGATTAAAAGTGTTGCAAATGAATTTTATAAATAAGTCAATATTAATAGATGAAATTATTGAATTTATCAAAGTTACATATTGTTATCCAAATATTTCAATGCCTTATCAAATTCTATTGAATGTAACTATGACTGTAACATCAACTGAGAGAATTTTTTCAAATTTAAAATTATTGAAAACCTATTTGAGGTCATCAATGTCAAAAAAGGTGAATGGTTTGGTTATTTTATGTATCAAGAAGGATATATTGGGCAATATTGATCTTGATGCTATTATTGATGATTTTGCATCTAGATATGTATAGAGAAGTTGTTTTTCATGATCATATATGTGCTTGTTGGTGTAGTTCTGTAGTTGCTTAGTGTTTTGTAATATGATATTATTGTTCAATTATTAGTGCTACTATTTTGTTATTGTTGATACTATTTTTAGTTATTTTTTTGTTGCTAACACTTGCAAGATGTTAGCTGCTACTATGTTGATTTGGCCTTACTTTTTTCTTGAGCATGTGGGCTTATGATTTGAGTCACTTATGTATGGATATTAAATTTTGGTAACAAAAATATGCTTTTGAGGTTAACATATTTTTGTATTTCCTATTCATTGGGACCTTTCTTTTTACATTATCTTGGACCTATAAAACATTAGGAATGACCCTGCGTATATTTGAAGTCAACTTAAAAGTTATTTGTAAAAAAATGGTGGTCTTCTTTGAATAACTATAGAATTCCTTACTAGAAAAGGGTAAGCAACTTATTGCATGATAGCAGAGGGTAGACTCCTTTCAATAGTTTTTGGACAATGGTAACTTTCATATTTGGGATCCAATCACTATTTAGAGTCTTTAATAAGCTAATTTCGATGCTTGGAGTATAAATGCACACCTTACAAATGAAATCTAATAAGTTTATATTAAATAAAATGCTATAAATTTATTGAAAACATTTAATAAATATTTATGAGCAATTTTTATTAAAAGAAAACACAATTAGGGCAAATTGTGAGTGACAATTGAATATCATTTTAATAGTTATATTATTCAACTATAATATGTGAGTTGTTGTTAAGTGTTGAATTAGGACTGTTGGATCCTTAAAAAAATTAATAAGTGTTCAATACCTAGAGAATTATCAAAAGTGGTTGTAAGCTTAAGAAGAGGATCAAACTACCATGTTCCCAATATTGTTATCTCTTCCCTTTTGTCTTTCTTTACTTCTTTTCTTTTGTTTTTGTAAAAAATATTTATCTTTACATTGAGATTCACTTTAATTAATACTTACAATCTATCATATCACTCTATATTCATAAATTGTATATAATTGTACATTTATATCATTATAAGTTATAAGAAAACCAAGGTATGTAGATTGAACACTCGAGCCTATAGGATAACTTGTTAAAGAAAGGCTGAATACATTATTTAATAATGCCACCTACCTAATAATGTGATGGCTGAATACATTATTTAATAATGCCACCTACATAATAATCTTTCATCACAGATTTTCATTTTGCATTCATTTCGTTTAGTGCCTTTAATTTGATTATACTAGAACCAAAACTTAAAACTAATTGTTTAGGAAAGTGTAATTTAAATTATAAGAAATTAGTATTATATTAACCATAGAATGGATAATCATACTATTAAATGATGTTAGAAGAACTATAGGTACTCTCTTAAAAGTAAAAAGAGTATGAATTATTAGTGTTAAAAATCAAATCTAAAGAGAAAAACACTAATTTAACTTAAAAGTTTTTTGGAAGACTAAGGTAAAAATAGTAGAATGACATGTTGAAGTAGATTATTTGTATTATAAATGATTAATACCATAAGCTTTTAAAATTCATAAAACCAAAGTTTTTAAACCAGTAAAACATTTTTTTAAAATTAAATTACACTAACTACAATCCAAAGATTTAAAACCATTTGTTCATAATAAAGATAAACTATTTGGATATTTTTAGAACTAGTCATTACTAACCAAAAAACAATGATTTAACTCCATTTGAATGACATGATTAACCTAAAAAGAAAACAGATTTGGAGCACTCTTTACAAAGAAGTCCAAAACAAGAATAACAATCCCTTTATGCTTTAAAACTTCCTTTTCAGTCAATAATGTCTTTTTAATCATACCTTAACTTGTAGGATATTCTTTTAATCATTCAAACAAAAACACATCTCTTTGATAATTGAAATAAAATATTAATATGAGATTTAAATGTGCAAATTTAATTGAAAAAGTAAGAAACAATATAGAATTATAATAATTTCCAATTTAATGTAATAATCCTTTCTTTTATTATGATTTTACTTCTTTAGTCCTTAATCTTTAATGAAAAACTTCAACTAAAATTTTGATTTTTGTCTATAACCTTTGATTATTTGGAATCAAATGTAAGGCTTTCATTTGTGAACATCTTTGTCTTTTAATTATGGTTGATGATTTTAACATATTTACTTATGTTGACTTTGTGAGAAAAAAAAAGTATATGTCAAACTTGTATTAATCAATTTTCATGATTTTATAAAAATTCAATTTCATAGACATGCCAAATTCATTAGGATGGACCACAAATTATAATTCAATTTTCATCACTCTATACACATTGTAGGGTCATACATAAAACCATAAATGTTTAATTTTCCTAACAAAATGCTTCTGTGAAAAGGGAGCATAAATATAAGGTACAAGACATTTCTCTTCGTTTTGGTTTTCCTCTCGTCCAAAGCACTTTATGGTTAGAAAAATTTCTTGAGAATTCCTCTTACTTACTAAAGTTATCTTAGACCACCTCTCTCCCCCTATTAACTTTATCTTGGCAGAAGGCACAAGTGATAAATTTTGTCGATATGGACAAGCCAAGACAAATAGGTGGGTGTTATTAAAAAATTATCTAAATCACATTGGAGCTTTTTGTCTAATAAGTTGATCAAATTATATAACTTTGTTAAATTAATAAATTCATTTATTTGACATATAACACTTTTCTAATTTGCTAGTTTTCAATGGAGAAAGTAAAAAGAAAAGGATTTGAGGAAATTTTGGAAAAGTATAAGGATCTCACAAAAGATTTTTAAATGACAGAGGGTTTTGGCCTAGAGGAGCTCGATTTCTCTTTCCATCCTAAATATGGGAAGAACTTTCTAATTTTAAATTAATGATTGTTTAATTTTATTGTTAGATATAGATTTTTATTGTGGTTTTTAAAAAATAGGAATAGACTATTAAAACACATTTGGTGATTGAGTGCTTTCGTTTCTAAATTTTATAAAAACATGGTTATTGTAACTAATAAAAATACCAAAATTATGGTAGCTAATTTTAAAAAAGAAAAAGAAAACAGATTATCTCTATGGTATATTGTCATCTACACCTAAAAATAAAATCTTATTGTTGAAAACTATGCAATAGTGGAGGTAAAGGTTGATCCTATAAAGAGTATCTAGTCATGTTTTAAACTTGTAAACAAGAATAAAAAGGGTGACATGATGGTAAAAATATAATAAAAATAATTCAAATATAATAATAAAGAAAATAGTAGAAAACAAACTTTGGTCTAATTTATATCCTTCTTGAGAATTGTATATTGATTACTGATACAAAATAATTCAATTTATACTTTGAATACTTACCAATGAAGTTAATTCCTATCTCTCTTTAAACATAGTTAGTTAAAAAGAAATCATAAGCCAATTAACTTTAACTACTGAATAGACTAAGGACATAAGTGTAAAATTTAGTTAATAGTTTTAAGAAATAGAGAAATTAATGAAATAGAATAATAACATAAAGCCTATAAATTAATTTGTTTGACATGTATCACCCTTGTAATTTAATAAAGTTAAAGGAAAAGGATATGAGGAAAATTTGGGCAAGTATAAGGGTCTCCCAAAAGATTTTTGAATCATAGGGAGTTTTTGGTGAAAAGAGACCAATTTTAGAGAAGGTCAATGTCTTTTCCCATCCTAAATATGGTAAGAACTAATAAAGGTTTGTTTAATTTTACCATTAGATATGGATATTTGTTGTGATTTCTAAAAATAAAAATAAACTATTAAAACATATTTGGTGAGAGGAGTGCTTTCCTTTCTTATTTTTGTAAAAAAGAAAACCACAACCAACCTTGGTAATTCATAGACTTTCAATCAAGTTTTGAAACTGAGAGAATTGGTTCATCCTTATATCAAACATAAGATTGAAGATGGAAGTAGAATTTTTTTTTGGTTTGAATCTTAGCATACTAGTGGGCCTCTATTTGAATTGTTAGGGTAAAAAATTCTCAAAAACTCTATCCCTCTCAACACTAAAGTCCAGACGCTTATAGAAAATGATTCTTGGTTTTGGCCTTATCACTCAATCGTAAGGAAGCAAGAGTTCACCAACCTTATTGCCATAATTAATCCTAATTTTGATGCCCATATGGTCACTAGATAAATCTCTTGCTTTACAACTCACTCCTACAAGAATGTTTTGATTGATGATTACCCTCTAATGCCTCATTATATATTGATTTGGGATCCTGCAATCTCCCCTTCTCATTCATTCTTCTTTTGGATTGTAGCTCAACATAGGATTAGTATTAAATTTCCCATTCCTATCCTGGACTGTTTTCTATATGGTAAGGAACCTAAAACTCTGAACAACTTATTTTTTATTGTGTCTACTATTGATGAATATTCTTAGCATGTTCAGAATTTCATGTGCTTATTCCCATCCGATCCAAGTCTTAGAATGGGTTAGTCTTGATCACTTCAAATCTAGAGGTGATTATAGAATGTTCAAGTCTACATTTGGACAAATGATCTATTACATGTGGAAGGAAAAGGAACCTAAAACTATTTGGTTCAAGCACTACATATCTAGCAAACAGTCTTCATCACCTCATTACATTTATACGATCTAAGGCAATAGCTTATGATTGGAATGTGCTACTTAATCCTATTACTTCTTGCTACTAGAGACTAAACTTTACTAATTTATGAGTAGCAAAACTGCATATATAATGAAGGGACAAATATCAAAAAGTTCTTTAAGTAAACTTAAAGAAATCTACGCAAATCTCAACTCATCAATCTGGACAAAATCAAATCTATAGTAGTGAGAATTGGCAAATTTCTGACCTTGGCAATTTGCTTTTGAAGTATGCATAACGAGTTTCTGGAATGAGGGCTTGGGAGTAATTCCTTGTAGCTATAAGTTGTTAACATGTGTAAGGACTATCAATATTGTAATTGAGATGTTTATAATGGGCCTAGTTGGTTTGGTTAATTACCCTATAATAGGTTTGAAACATTATTATTTTTGAACAACTCATTTTGTAAAACTTACTACACTAATGAAATTTAACTTTCAAAAAAAACATAAAAATGCCAGAATTACATTTTCACAAGTTATGGTAGCCAATTGTTAAAAAAAGAGAATAGACTATCTCGTTGGTATGTTGTTGCCTACACCTAAACAAAATTCTTACATTAAAAATCTTTGTAATGGTAAAGTTAAGGATCAATCCAACAAAGAATACCTAGTAATATTTTGTACTTGTAAAAAAAGGATAGAAGTGGAGGTTTTTTTTATTATGGTGAAACAATTGTAAAAATATAATAAAAGAATAATTCAAATATAATGCTAAAGAAAATAGTAAAAATTGAACCTTGTTCTAATCCACATTCATTTTGATATTTTCATACCAATTATTGACACAAAATAAATCAATTTATACTTTGACTGCTCACTCTTAAAATTAATTTATGTATTATAGTTAATTACAAAGAAACTGACCTTAATTACTAAATAACCACATGCCTAACAATTTTAAGAACTAAAGAGATTAATGAAATAAAGTAATGTAAAGCCTATAAGGTTACATCCAATTCAAGCAATTGTCCTTCTTAAGCTGAATTATAGTAACCCATTAATCCCTAGCCGATTTATAGATTATATAACTACAAATTTATTATATAATCTAATAATATATTGGATTAAATAATAAACTACTACACATCTTATAAATCAAGTGACACAATCATGAAGATAAAAAAACAATAATTAATAGTCAATATATAAACAAAAAAATAAAGCAATCAAATTTCACAACTTAATATATCTTAAAGTATCAGTTTCCTTTAAGTCGAGTGGAGAAAATTAACCATGCATTACCATATTGAGATAAGAGAATAGAAGAGAGGAAAGAAAGATAAAGGAGGAGAGATAGTTGCCTCCCTTAAAATCTATCAAAATCCAATACCAAAACTAACTAAAAAACTAGAGTTTTTTGGGTTTTTAAATATGGTTGACATCATCTTTTTCGTAGTACACATGGTTTGAGGTATGGTCATGGATCTTTCTACCTAATCTATTCCGGATCATGATGTTGTCTGAATCTCTCAAACCTCAAAATACAAAAATTTTAGATTTTTTCCATATCTTTCCATAGTATCATGAATTTTCTCATTCAAAATTAAAATGAGAAATTTATGAACAATATAAGAAATATTGTTAGCAGTTTTTATTAAAAAGCTCTAATTTGTTTCCTATATCAAAATATAAGTATAACGAGAATATTTAAGTATGAAATAAGTGTAAAGGACTTAATCTTAAGAGGGAAAACATGTCATTTTGCATTTCTATCACTTTTATTCTCTTTTATTATTTGGAGCTCTCCTGTTTTGTCTATTTCTCTTAAATATCTCTCTTTTTTATGGCAATTTTTCTTCTCTTTATTCCTCTTCTATTTTATATTCTATGTATTTCATTAATTTTTATGTATTTTAATTTTTGTGGGTTTTAAAATTTCATAGCTTCTTCATTCTTGAGTCTTTAGTCAATCTTTGATTTTTTTTTAGTTTGGTAAATCTTGTATATATACCCATATACAATATATTCAAATTTTGATGGAAATTGTCCTCCATAATTAATTTTCTCTTTTTTGTCGATATTTTCTTAAATTTTGCACATTTTAAGATAGGTACCGACATTATCTAGTCCTTCATTATTTCTTTTGTTCCTATAGAAGTTACTTGTTTTGGTTCTTCTTTATATTGCTCAAAATAAATGTTTGAACTTTTAGAATAGAAAACTTAAATGAGAGAGAAAGGGGAGTAGGAAAGTGAGTTTTTTTTTTAAGTTGAGGTCATTTTACACTTCATATAAGGGGTGAAGATATAGATGATATTGTCAGTTTTCATATTGGTTAAGAAGGTACCTAAAGTCATTTTCCTTGACATTTTTACTATTAAATTTTTAATGTTCTTTATTTATAAATTTATGCCAAAGACATTGTAAGTGTTGCAATAAAAAAGCATAAAAACTAATAACATCATCTTAAAAACATCATTGATGAACATATTAGAATATAGTATTAGAAATGGTATAATAAATAAAATTCTAAAAGTGTTTAAGTTTATGTCCCACCCTTTTGAGAGATTGTTTCTTAATTATAAGTTAATTGACATTACCATGTCACTTTACTAATTTGATTTACTTATTCAGAGTTCATGCTATATAAGAGCAATACAATTCTTTGACATGTATATCTTTTACCCAATACTTCTGACAATTGCTCAACTTCTAATTTCTTGAAAACAACTTATTGGATTGGTCGAAATGTTTTTCAACTTGTTTAAATCAATTCGTAGTGTTTTTTATTGTCTTTGCGCTTTCATTCACTAGTACATATTGTTAAATGACGAGGTTTAATTCTTTAATTGATATGACTAATAAGAGATGAATTGTTTAGTCACATATGAATCATTTAATGAATTTCACAAGTCTCATATTGTCACAACCTGGTACCACATCGAGCCCATGACAACCGCTGCATACTCGGGCTAAGGACACTAACGGTATCCTTAATCCGACTATGCAAGGCTAATTGAACATCTTCTCCTCGTTATGGATATATTTATTATTATTTAAAAAAATTGAGCAGCACAACGACTGTGTTTTAAAAATCCCAAAACCTGAACAATTTTAAACACTTCTATATTCAC
>JANQAP020000147.1:2912831-2923991 GCA_026874005.2 Erythroxylum coriaceum
CTTAGGTGAGACACAATTCGTTTAATAAAATAGGAGGGAGACAAAATAGGGAGAAAGTGATCTCTAGTCTTTAGATTCTTAAATTCTAATTTTCTGCACTTTGGTATTGTCTATTGCTTTTTGTTAGTCCTTCAGTTTTAATTTACTTTTTTAGATTATTTCCATTACATAATTTCATTTCTTAATTAAAGTTTGATCTAAATTAAGTGGTGTCTGGGCATCAATCCCTGTGGGATCGATATACACTTGTAATTTTTTTAGTGTAAAACGAGTAGATTATTTTGTATAAATTACATTCAACAGTATTGTGGCAAGAAATTAATCTGACCTACTCTATTTTCCTAGGGTTACTTATTTTAAGCATAAGGTAGATAAAAGTATGATTGAAAGCTTTCAGCATTGTGCTCTTCCTGAATAATTCTTAGATAGTTATGGAGGTTTGTTTTCTAATCCATGTCCAGGCTATTTTGAAGAAGTGCTCATTCATTCCATTATGATAGGTGCTTTGTTTAGATTTAGTCCTTTGAGAGCTTCCCTTATATCCCTTAAATAAATTCTCTTATTAAGTCTTCAACTTCCTTAATTGTGATTTTATTCTTGATAAATGATTGCAGTGGGAGGTTGGGTGGTATTGTGACTTTTTTAGATCCAAGTAGTTTGATAAAGTATTGTTTAGTTATATGTTTTACTTTATTTTGACACTATGTTTGATATCCTTCATCATCCTCTATGAAATTGATCCTATTCATGTTCCTTCTTGTAAAGATTGTTTTGAAGTAAAAGCTAGTGCATCTGTCACCTTATTGGATTAACTGAATTATAGATTTCTTCTTCAAAATTGAGTAGTAAGCTATTAGTTTTTAGAGGTAATTCTCCTGTGCTTTCTTGTGTTCTTGCTTTAGCATCTCATTATGTGGATGTAGATAGGTTTCTCTTTCAGTTTGTGAGTGTCCTTTGCAACCTTGATTTTTATGTTATGGCTAGGGGCGATTTTGGTATGCATGTATTTTAGAGCTATTTTGATGATGCACATTTTCTTATAGCATTTGAATTGTTCAAACCCCTCCACATTTACTAGAGATCCTTGTTCCACTGCCTCTTAGCTCCTTTCACATTTTGATAGGTAATTAAAAAATATAAATAGAGAAATCCTTCTTGATTTATTGGTGAGGTTGAAGAACTCTAGGGTACAGTGATCAAAGATTAGGAAAGCTCAAAAGTTTACTTCAGAGTTTTAATATTAACCACTCATAGTTCACTAGAGCTCTATTTAGCTTCCTTCTTAGTAGTTATTTCCCTTGCTGATTGTTTGTCTAAATGAAGAAATTTCCAAGTGATCAAAGATTAGGGAAGCTCTATTTAGCTTCATTATACCCTAGTTAGTAGCCATTTGTTTTTATTGCAATTTGAACTAGCTCCTACCATAAGTTAGCTCTTTGAAAGCTAGTGTTAAAAACATAAATGAAGCTGATATATACCTCTTGATTTGTCTCCTTAAGAATTACCCTTAGTTGGATAACTTATGAGTTGTATGTATAAGATTGAGTCTCAATAAGAATGGGTGATAGGTTTAGTTTATATTGAGTTTTGATAAGTGTTTTAGTGTGTTTATAGGTGTTTATTAGATGATGTTTACATATATAGGCTTAGCATTGTGTTAATGTAAGTGTTTGTTTATATTTTAGGTATTTGTGTAGTTTAGAGCATGTTTTAAATCTTAATTATATGTTTCTTAAGGTGTTTGATGTGTTTGTTAGTGTTAGAAATTAGATAAGTGAAGAACAAAGAAGTTGGATATGGATAGAGTTGCATGGGCAGAGTCAAGTCACGCAAAATCACGATGGTGACAGAAGAAATTTTTCTAGAGTCATGATCATGACTCCCATGTCAAGATCATGACAGAGGCTTCCTAGGTGTGATTTTTTCACCTGTTTTAGTTTTTGGGGCATTTTTGGAGCTGATCAAAGGGGAAAAACCCTAGTTACACCCCAAGACCCTATGAGACAATTTAAGAACATTAAGAAGCCTAAAAAAAGTAGCCACCATCTTACAAAAGTGGATCAAACTAGCCACCATCTTATAAAAGTGGATCAAACAAGGGGAGATCGAGTATAATGTCCAGAACTCCAGTTTTCTAGATCAAGCACTAAACTAAAATTTTCTTTCTTTCCTTTTGTTGTTTTCATTGAAATTGATGTGAACTTGAATTATCAGATGTTTATTACATTCTTGAGTTTCTAATTTCCATATTAGGTTTTATTTTGAAGTTGTTTTATGACTTTGATCTTTATAGATTCAATACAAAATTCTAATGTTGTGATAATTGTGCATTTCGTACTTTGACAATAAATCGAGAGAGTGAATCAAAAGTAATCTAATTAAGTTACATAACGAGAGTTGGTAGTTTAATAATTCATGCGATTATCAAATCAACTATCATTCAAAGGAAGATCTTATGTGAGAACTTGATTATTTAATAGATAGCTTCAAGTCTAATTGAAAATGTTAGGAAAGTTTTATGAATCGAGAGGTTGCAAAATCTAGATATTTCATATTCAATTAGGGTTAATTCATTAAGTCTTGAGAGAAAGTAATCAATCCTTTGGGAAATTTAAGATCGACACATAATTAGATCAATTAGAGTTGAAGGAACAAAATAATGAAAGATCAAATCCTAAGAATTCATCCTTGATCAACCTTACATTAAATTGGCAACTCACTTATTATTTGTTATTTGCTTGATTTTATTTAATTGCTTTAATTTCTGTTACTATTTTCACTTATATCATATTTTATTACCTTAGGCAAAGTTAGGTTCAACTCGTTTTATCTAGTTCCTCATAGGATCGATACCTTTCGGTACTACAATATACGATTTGTATACTTACAGGTATTGAAAGTTTTATTAGATATAAAACTTGCTTAACAATGGGGTTGGAAGCTATAATTATTCTGCTATTGAAGTGCTCCATGTGATTAGTATGCACTTCACATCCTTTTTGGATGAGCTTTAGTTTGCTTATTTTACTCTCCTTGATTTTTGTCTCCAAAATGGCTATAAATGCTAGGATTTATTTAATTTAGGTAATCCTTTATTGCAAGTTTCTTGCCAGGGTTATTTATCCCCCTTACATTCTAAGCTACTATTGTCATTGGTAAGAGTTAGGAGGCTAACTCCTCATTTTCCTCCTAGATCTTTAAGTAATTGGTGTGAACTGAGCAATAGTTTCCATTGCTTCTTGCATATGTCCTTCTAGAGCTTTTCCTTCATCTTTGCTAGTGCTAGTTCCTCCTTGAGAGTTAATTTTGCCCTTATCTTCTTTATAATTTTCCATTTTGACTGGGCCTTAATGATTTAGGAGCTATGTCACATTTGTGTGTTTCTTTCTATTTCTTTTTCTCCTGCAACTCATTTTCAATTCTTGGTTCTTCTTATTAATCTTTCTTTTTTTCTTTGGTTGATTTATGATCTTTAATATTGTTGGTAGTTTTCTTTATTGGTCTCCATTCATTTTTGGTCTTTGTTTTAGGCTTCTACTGATAAGATACTACTACTGTTGATTCAGTAATGTTTCCCCATTAATCTAGTCTTTGCAACTTCAATTCCTTAGGGAATGCTTTGGAAATTTCCACTTCCACACAGGCCCTAGCATATCCAATCCATCCTACTTCTACATTGTTCTTATCTAGGCATAAAATTTTACCAATAGAGCTTGCTAAATAGCTAACCTTACTATGATCCAATATTCTAATTTGATGTTGTGAAAGTTTTCCCAAACAGGAACTTATTTGATCTAACTTCTATCAAGTTCCATTCTAGGCTTCCAAACTTGCAAGATTAGTAGTTTCCCTAAGTAATGCCAGGGCTCTAGTTCTAAAATTTTGCTAGCAACCAACTCAAATGAAAAGGTAAATATGAAGAAGTATTTTAGATTTATCAAGACCTTTGTAAGGCTATGGGTTCCTAAGTTTATCTTTACGCAGTTTTTCACAGTAAGGAAAGATGGTCTTTTCTCCACAAAGTAACCTACTAGAGAGTTCCTCCATCAACTAGCAACATGCTTCAACACCTTTAAAGGAGGGCATACAATGTTAGAGCTATTATTAGATGGGAAGTATGATAACTCTGATTTGGTAGCATCATCTCTAATTACACTTAACCATGTTCACGCCTGAGTAAGTGGGGAAAGTGAGTCTTTGGCTACTTGAACTCTTAGAGGCTTAGTTGAGGCTGAAGGGGTTCTTTATCTTTCACTAGATGTAACAATCTCAATTTTTGAAGGGGATCAAGTTCTAAGGTTTTAAGAATTAGTTAGTTCAAATGGTAAAAGAAGGATAGGCTAAAGTTGCGAAAGAAGAAATATTATATAGAAAGACCTTTTCACCCTAGAGCATTCTAAGGTAATCTAATTCAGAGTTGCAAGGTTGTAGGGGAATAGGAAGAGCAGGATGTGGAGGCAGAAGGAAGATGAGCACAGTGAGCAAGTAGGTTGGAGGTAAGTGACAGAAGGAAGTAGTTTAAAGAATAATAGTTTATTCAAATGAGCTAGGATGAGTAGTAAGAAAAGAGCAATCAGTAGCAAGAGGATGAGTAGTTGAAGAGGAAGTTACTTGAATAAGTAGTGGAAGTAATAAAAAGGAGGAGCACTTCCATTATCACCACTCTAGCTAAGGTTTTGATAATTTTTTATTTAGGGAAACCAAATATCTCCATAATAAAATCATCTAAATAACATAGGTTCCCTTTTAATCAAATTCAAAAAGTATCTAGCTTTTTAAGCTCATAACTCAATGTAGTGTATAGCTCAAGAGTTAATTCTTTGTATACAATATAATTACTATGAATCAATTTATCCCAATGAATTATAGCACTTAAAGATTCAAATTTTCTTTCAAACCCAAATCCTCCAATATTTTGAAATTAAAATATCTAGGTGCAGCTATAGTTTTGGATTGAAGTTTTTAGAATTTCTGACCTTCTTCTTGCGAGAAAATTAGGAAATGAGTGCCAAAATTAGTTGCCAAATTGCGTGCATCACTTTCAGATATCTTTTTTCCCTTGGGTTCGAAATTGCATGCAAGTTGTTTCACTTTTGGTGCCATTGTGTTAGAGAACTTGCAAAATAAGCATAAGAACACAAAAAATGTAGGAGAGAGAGTGAAAAATATTTCTTGCAAAACCCATAAAAAGATATTTTATAGTGTAGGAATCACTATATTTGAAGGTAAAAAATGTTAAAATGGAAGAAAATTGTGAAATCCTTATGAAATTTGAGTGAGAGTTTAGAGAGAGAAAGAGAAGAGAGAGTGGGGGCTGCCAACTAGAGAGAGAAAGATAACAAGAGGAAGGAAGAAGAGTGATATAAATAGTCTAGGGTTTTCAGTGAGGGAGAGGGAAAATAGGTAATTCACAATTGTGCATCCATACACGATCATGCATCCTAGAGGCATGACCTTCTGGAACTATCGTGCATAACTTGTATACAATCTTCTATTGGATGCACGATCTTGCTACAAGGTTACTCCTCCAATATCATGCACCATTCATTCACACGATCATGCATCCTCCTAGATATTTTCCCTAACCATTTGAGACTCTTCAAATTATGAACATTTATCAATCAAACTCACTCAAACAAACACATAAAAAGTAATGCACTATCATGCAAAAAAATGCAAAAAAACTAACTAAAACATAACATGCCACCAAAGATAGTTCATAGAAATATATTCCATATTCTATATTAAATAAAATCAGTTCATATAAAAATAACAACTAGGGTTTTCCCTATCCAAACATAAAAAAGTGTTTTAGCCTTGAAACACATTGAAAAAATGAAATTAAAAAACTAAAAATAGAGAAATTATATAGAAATAAATCTAGTTGAATTCCCTATGTCCATTAACATCTTGATCAACTAAGACTAACCCTAGCTTTTAGAGAGGAAAGGAAGTTTCTTATGTGTTTTCTCTAAAGATGACTAAAGTACGATATAAATTAGGATTTATACCTTTAAATATGTTTTACTTTGCCTACTCGATGATTTTCCTTATAATCATAGCCCAAACCATAAGCCTGCAGTGTTTCCTTTAGGAAATAGGCATAGCGTCTAGCATGATTATAGCTCCAAATTGTAGATCTCACTATTTCTTAAAGATGATATACAGACTTCAACACAACTATATCCTTTAATCATGGATCTCACTGTTTTCTTGATGACTTACAAATAGTCTCCTATATAGTTATGGATACGGTTGTTTCACTTAATACACCTGATTCTTCTAGGGTACAAATTGGCAGATGAGCATGGGTTAGATGATGTTCCTTTAAGAATTACTAATTTCTTCATGTTGTAACTTAGAATTACCTTCATTTTCAATTTTTAATTTTCATAATTACCTAAAAATATTTAAAAATAAGTAAAAAAGATAATTTAGCATTAAAAAATTAAAATGCTTAATAAAATATATGCATATTCCATGAACATCAGTTTCTAAACATAAAATTGGCACAAAAATAAGATAATAAATAAAATAGTAATAATATATCTAGAAGGTTTTCATATTAATTATTAATTCTTATAAAATGTTTTTAAAATTTGATGTAAAATATAACCATCTCACTTTATTGAGAACGTGCTACCATTCTTTTGTCTTTTGCATTAGTAGCCTATTGAGAGTGCCATCATTCCTTTTATGTCTTTTTTTTAGTAGCTCATTAAAAGGGTTGTATCTTCTTTTTTAGCAACTTAATCACGTAGCCGTTATTTCTCTTTTGTCTTTTCTTCTAGTAATCTATTAAGAGCATTGTTACCCTTCTTTTGTCATTTCTTCTAGCAGTATGTTAAAAGAGACATTATCTTTATTCTATCTTTTCTATCGAAAGCCTATCAATAGAAATCCTACCTCTATTCTTGTTTTTTCTCTATGTAGTTTTAGGTCTTTCAAGAAAAAAGGCATAACAAATATATTATTTATTTATTAATGATCTATTCAAAAAGTTCTCTAATTGCAAGTTGAAAATTCATATGCAAGCTAAACATCAATAATATCCAATTACCATTTTAAGAGAGAATCTTGAAGAAAACAGAGATTTAGTATTTAATATAGAAATATTATTATGTTTTCAAAATAGGAATATTTTTGAGCTCAATGATAAAGTAGTCCTTTTAACTTACCCAACTTCTTCATGCACTTACTATTATAGTAAAAGATAAGGTCTAATCTTTCATTTTATACACTGAGAATCTTTTTAAATAGAATATGAGGCTCTTATTATTAACTTCAATATTTCTTTAATATTATAAATATATAGGTTAAACTTAATGAATATGGTATTTAAAATCCCTTTATGGTCTTAGTGTTTGTGGATGTAATCTTTAAAGTCAAACCATGTTAAGTCAATTTGTAAATTATTTTCTCTCCTACATACTTTTTACTTGCAATATCATAAGGTAATAAAGTTAATCTTATATGGTATCATAGTTAAGTTCTAATTCTAGGGACATGAATTCCTATGTTTCTTCTTTTTTCAAAGTTGTTATTCTTCTTCTTCTTCTTCTTCAAATCCTCTATTTTATCTTTCACTTTGACATAACTTATTAAGAGTTTTTTTAACTCTTTTATATTTATCTTTTAAGTAGTCCATTGCAAGTGCCATTACACTTTTTTCCTTTTCTTTTGTCAAACTATTGAGAGCATCATTATCCATTTTTGGTTTTTTATTCTAACTCCCTATTAAAAGCATCACTATACTTTTTAGGTCTTCTCTTCTAGTAGCCATGGAGAGTGTCATTACCCCTTTTATCTTTCTTTCTAATAGTTAATATTGAGCATTGTTATCCTTCTTCTATTTTTTTTCTTCTGGCAGTATATTAAGAGTGTCAATGTATATATCTTTTCCTCTAATAGCCATGCAATAACATGATTACATTTGTTCTTTTTTTTCCTTTATAAGGTTCTGGGATTTATCAAAAACAAACTAGTACAAAGAAAACATTTCGGTTAAAAATAAAAAGTAGCTAACAAAAAAGAGAGAAAAGAGATAATATAATTATATATTCTTATTAATTATTGACAAAATTCTCCACTTATAGGTTTAAAATTCATATGCAAACTAAACGTAAATGGCATTCTTTTCCCAGAGGGAGGTGTAAAGATTATGGAGATTTATTATTTAATATAGAAATATTTGGATTCTTCTAGGACAAGAATATTTTGTATATTAATAATAAAGTAGATAATAATATTTTATAATAGCACATTTTCTTATTATGGAATTTTTTATTGCTTTACTATTATAAGTAGATGTACTAAACCTAATGAAAAAGATACTCGATACCTTTAAAACCTTTATGTCCATGGATGTAGGATTTATTTTTGAATCATATTAAACTAATATGTAAGTTCTTTCTCTCTTTTATACTCTTTTCAATTTCATATTTTTATTTGTGCCATATAGTTAAATATTAAGGTACACATTATTCTAGATTAGGTGGGTTCAATTACAAATAAAAGATTTATATTAGGGAATTGCATACATTTTAAGGTTATAATCATATAATAGCGTAAAAACAAAATGTGGTTGTAGGAAGCAATGTTGCAGAAGAATACTAAGTTATAGCATATGGCCTTTGTGAGATGTTGTAACTAAAAAGGAAGAATTGAAAGCACTAGCTTATATAGAAATGAAATTATATTACAATAATAAGACTATCATTAACATTACACATAATCTAATACAATATGATGGTAAAAATATATAGAAGATAATGCATTTTATAAAAAATAGACAAAATATATAAATTAAACATTAAAATTCTCATGAAAATTTAAATAAGTACTTAACATTTACATATTTATAAATTAAACCTTAACATTTTTTTGAAAGTTAAAGAATTTTATTAAAAAATGAAAGGGTAATAAAAAGCATAGGCTTACATTAAATTCTGATAACAAGATTTAAGCAATCATTACTTACTAAGGAAAGTAGATAAATTGTAAAGGATATAACTCCATAAAATGAGGGCTTCATCAATGAAGTTAAGCTTAAATCTCCAAAATTCATGTTCAAGCATAATAATCACAGCGACTAATCTATCTATTTTTGTTAGTCATATATCAGTCTTAATATTTTTGGGAGTTTATGAGTGTCCACTTCTCTTTATTGAGTTGCTACCAAAATTCTCCATCTTTGAGCCATATTCTTGCTACATAGCAATTACACTTCATAAGTTTTTCTCTAATCTAATGCACTAATTCATGAAAGATTAAGTACTTTTCTTTTTGTTGCCTTGGAATACTCTCAGGCTCATTTCCTTCTAAATGACATAAATGTTACTTCTAAAAATAATTTTGAAGATCAAGACATCACCTTTACACATATTATTACACTAGTCCACAATTTCAAACCAATCCATCAGGTAATGTCCTAAGTTATAAAGTTGCCAAATTTTGATTCTTATATATGATGAGTTTGAGCATTGAAAAAAATATGTTTATAGTTTCAAGTTTCTACTTACACAACCTGTATCATATAAAGATGCCACTGTTTCTATTTATCCTATCCTTAATTGTTAATCTCTACCCTATTATAAGCCATTATACAAAGGAAATTATAAGGAGAGCTTATTTAAACTAGACAAACTTGAACCAACTAACTCTCTAAGCCTGGCTTTTGAATAATTCTTTGAAAGATTTATTTATAAGTATACTTAAAGAAATTTTTTAACCAATTAACTGAGTTATCTCTATTTTCATAAGGGATATAATCAAGAACAATCCATTGTAATTAATAATTCTAAAGTTATAATTCCATTAATTTAATATAATTCTTTGCTTCACTTTAGCATCATCTAGAATTAGGTTTCTCATATTTAACATCTTAGTAATTCAGTGTAATGGTCTCAATTTGTTCTAATGATCATATCAAAATTAGGAGGATTTTCCATTGGCTATTTTACACTTTATCTCCTTATAAACTTGCTCTCTAAGGTTCAAAAATTGCACCATTATTTATGATGAAGTATAATAGGAGTTACTTTCTATAAGCTCTTTCCTTTTAAGAATTAAGTATGAATCTATTTCGTCCATAATGCCTCTGTGTTAGTTAGAATTCTTTAAATCCTTTTTGTCATCATAACCTCATTATTGTTCTAATGGATATAATTCCTAATCCTCCTTCCCTTTTTGGTTTACAAAATTCTAACCAATTGACTTTAGTAATTCATTTCTTAATGAAATCTCCCAACCATAGAAAACTTCTCATCATTTTCTCAATAGCTTTTGGACAGATTCTTGGGAGAAATAAATGAGAGGACCAATATATGTATATAGTGTTAAGGATTAAATAGATTAATTAAAGTCCTCTAATATAAGAGAGACTTTTGTCCCACCAATGCCTAATTTTTATTTAAATCCTTTCAATTAGTGAAAAATAGTCTCTATAGGTTGGTCTCTTAGTTGTGACAAGTATACCAAAATAAGATGAAGGATTCCTTAATTTAAGGCTTATCAAGGTAGCAAACCAATTTGCACGAAAATTAGCTCCAGTAGAGACAAATAAGTAACTCCTGTCCTTATTGATTACAAGTATATATGTTATGATTAAAAAGCCCACAAATTTATCATCAACTTTGGATAAAAGAAGTAAATCATTAGCAAAGGAAAGGCTAAATATTCCCAGCTACTTGCATTTGATGTAGAACTTGAAGTTCTCCTCTTACCTCATTAAAAAATCAATTAGTTTGGTTAAGAAGTCAATATAATTAATGTAAACAAATAAAGGAAAATAAGGTCACATTGCCTCATTCTTTTACATCTTTTTAAGAGGATTGTTGGCTCTCCATTGATCAAGATGCAATAAAAAGTTACAAATATACATTTTTTTGAAAAATTTGAATGTATTAGGCCTTGAAGGTGAGTCAAAATGTCACAAGTTATATAACAATTTAAGATCTCAAAACAGTGCAACTCTTTACATCAGAACTGCTAAAAGAAAATCAGCGTCACACTTTAAACTTAACTTTTGCTTCTATGCTGAACAACTAAAAGGGAACATCGTTCATCATATCACGTTTTCCTTGGCTATATGTCCACCATGTGGGCCATTAGGAGTATAACCTACATGTCAATATGATGGAACCTATTAGAGTTGATTAA
>JANQAP020000147.1:2924091-2941433 GCA_026874005.2 Erythroxylum coriaceum
ATTTAACTCTTCCAATTTCCATCAATACATGAAATAAGTCCTCCTAAACTTGACTTAATAATTAAACTCCAATAAAAATAATTTATCCAACAAAATCACCAAAATCATTCAATTCATGCTTACTAAAATAGTAAAAAAGAATATTCGGGGCCGAACATCACTTATTATTTGTTATTTACTTGATTTTATTGAATTGCTTTAATTTCTGTTATTATTTTGACTCATATCATATTTTATTACCTTAGACAAAGTTAGGTTCAATTTGTTTTAGCTAGTTCCTCATTGGATCAATACCTTTTGATATTATAAGTTACAATTCATATATTTGTAGGTATTGAGAGTTTTATTATATATAAAACTTGCTCAATACATAGTTCTCTCTCTAAACTCCTCACACTATATCTAGGGTTATAAAATAGGAAAGAATGTTAGAAATTAGAGGAGGCAACACATTTAAAGTGTTATAACTCAATTAATCAACCTTGATTTAATTCACTAACCTACATATTCTTTTAAATCATTATTCAATCAACCGACCTACATTTAGTTGAAGTACAATTAGATAAATGAAATGAAAAAATAAATTTGATGTCCTATTATGATGTGTATATGTTTCTCTTAACATTCTTCTTTTGTTACCTTGATTAATTATTCCTATGAAAACATATGAATAAGATACTAAACAATGTTATGATAATTATGAAAATGAACAAATATGCTTTTTTTTGTTTAATCATTCTCTTAATTTAATACATCCAATATCATATATCTTTTTTCCAACATTAGCAACACCATAATCACATTATTTCACCTATTACTTGTTACTTAAATCACTTTAGCAATTAATATAATCATCATATCTTCCTATAACACATACATTACAGAACAAATCATAAATAACTAATTTTTTAATAAAAAATCATCAATCATGTCAATAATATACATTCCCAAATAATATTCACATGTAATACAAGTAAAAAAATTGGGATCTTACATCCTACCTTCCTTAAAATAAATTTAGTCCTATGAACTTGCATTATTTGACAGTTATAATAATTATGGATACTTTATCTCCTCTTCCAATTATTGAGTTGCGTCTTGCTCCATATAATTTTTTCAAACTTACTTAATATATAAAATCACCATTTTCCTTATAACTTGTCATTTGAAGTTGATTATTTTCCTTAGTGGCTCCTTGTGATTCAAAACTTCTTAAAAGTGCTTTAGTTATAACTTGATACATGGCTTAGGTCCTTATTAAACTTCTTTAACATTGACACACATAACACATTATCCACATTTAACAACAATGGTGGAAAATTTAACTGATATGCTACCTACAAATCCTCTTTAAGATTTTATAAGTGCCTATACATCAAGGACTTAACTTAAATTTCAAATACCTGTACTCGCTTTTTTGGTATCACATTTTACAATATGTTAAAACGCACTTAGAACTCCAAAGGACTACACCTATAATATGTATAACTCTTTGTCTACTTGTGATGTACTTATACATTTTTATATCAATTATATTTTCTCTAATTTTGTTGCAACAACTCCAATAATAATATCTTCCTCTCATCCACATCAACCAAATAAATGGAAGATTTTTAACTCGTTCCATATAACACTTTATATGAATTCATTTGGATGCCCTCTTAATAACTACTATTGTATGAAAATTCAAACAAAGCCAAATGATCATCCCTTTAAGTCCACAACACATGCACTTAACATATCTTATAATATCTAAATTTCCTCTTTAACTGCCCATTGTTTTATTGATAAAATTAATGTTAAAACATGCATTACTCCATATTTACAATGTAAACTTCTCTAAAAGTTAGCCTGTCTCCATATGAGGTATAAAAACTAGTATACCACTCAACTTTACTATCTATTAGATATATGATCAAATTAACTTCTCTAAAGAATATCATGTTCAAATTGGTAGAAATTTAATTGAATTCATTAATATATCAATAATCATCTATATCGACTGATGTCTTTTCATTGTCTTTGAAAGCATGAGATTCATTGTAACAAGTTTTAAGTTCCATCCTTAAATATGTAAAAGTTGTAACTCACATGTTAGTCGCTGGTGTTTTTGATGGGTTATTGACACTTTATTATGCTACAAAGCTCCCTATCTCCATCTTTACGTTATTATGCCAAAACATTTTTTTAATCTCAATATTTTTGGTTTCTATGGTTGTATAGCTAGTGTAACATATCTTATATAACCTAATAGGCAACTGGATACGAAGGTTTCAAAATTTAAATATTAGAAAGTTTTATAGATATCATAGATATATTGTTATATAAACCTTATAAATAAGAAAAACAAAGGTGTTGATTGAATAAGAAAAGGGATTATGGTGAGAACATTCTAACAGATAAATGAAAGCAACAAAAATATAACTAGTGATGGCTAGTATCATTAACTTTAGTTTGTTCAATGATATTGGACTACATAAGGTTCTGACCTATAGTTTTAATGATAACAAAATATGTTACTATTAATGAATTTATTTAGGTAATATTAGTAACTCAATTATCATGGGATCAAGCAATATATGAAAGATCAAATTTTATGAAAGGAAAAGAAATCAAATTAGTCAATTGAATAAATTATGTAATCAAAAGAAGAAAATTAAGAATAAGATGAAGGTGTATTAATTAAGAGAGCTTCAAGACAACATAAATGAAGAATTAAGAACAAAGAAAAATTAGGCATTTCGTATATACCAAATAAATGTAAATTCCTCTTAACCTTTGTATTAATCATCTCAATTTCCTAGTGAATGAATTTTTCTTAAATATTACGTATTGTATGATTGGTGCATAATTCTTTCAAACTAAAGACTAACTTTTAAAATAGTTTTGAATCAAGTTATTTTCAAAATATTTTTCTTTGATCTTTAAAAGAACTTGGAAGATTGTGAAACTAAGTTTGGATGACTTGGTATGAATTTGTTAAGTTTCCTATAGGACATTGATTAATTGAGGGGTCTATATCGATTAACTGAATATGGTGTTTCAATGTTATAAATTGGAGAAATTATGATTTTGTCACTTTAATTAAGATTTTAGTCAACCGATGTTCCAATCAAAGGGCAATTAATTAACTAAACACATTTTCTAGGGAGTTATAGAATATAAGTTTTTCTATTTTTGGAATTTGTTTATACATTCAATTACTTGATACGCCAATCAGATGAGCATCAATTAATTGATCATACTTACAAACTATTCATTGTAACAATCAATTTGGGAGATTAATGGCTATTTAAAATAGTTCAATATATAAATTTGACTATATGTGTGCATAACATAAACTATATTGAGCCCCAATTCATTAAAATGAATAATAAAAAGATATTTTAATTTTATAAAGCTATGCTTGTGTAACAAATTGTGAGAGTCATAGGGATACACATTGTGATGGTTCTTCTTGGTCTTAGAAAATAGTTTTAATTATTTCTCTTTACTTGTGGCAAAGCAAGAAGATTGTAAAGGTTCCTCTTCGCTTATGATGAAGAAGATAATGTATGAAGGGTCTCCATTCATTGAAGGAAGGAAGATGACAATGAACATTCAAGTAAAGCCTGAAAAATAGGTCAAAATTTATTTCATTATAAATCAAGTTTAAACTCTCTTTCCCTACTTCCTTTAATTATTATTGTGAACACTTTGTGATTATCATATATGAAATTTTCATATATGAATTATATATGAAATTTCTATAATAATTCTTAGCATATGATTTTATTCATTAAGTTTTGAAAAAGCAAAAACAAATCAAAAACAAATAATTTACTCCCTGTTTATATATTATTCAGAGATCAACATATGATAAGAAAGAAAGTATGAAAAGGAAGAAATAATTATTTTCAGAAAAGAAAATAATTATAGAAAGAATGTTTTAGAAGAACCAATGATAATAGAGGGAGATACTAAAACTATAACTAAAGGATTAGAATGAAAAATGTCTGTGAAAAAGAAAGAGGAAGAGGAAAAAAAAGGCATATTTATCTATTAGGCCAAAAATTTTTTAGAAGATATTTTAATGATAAGAAAAATGATATTATAATGAGCATTAATAGTTTACTTGATATTCATACTTTTATAACAATGACATACTTTGAGTATAATGTTAAGGCATTTTGTAAGTGCAAGTTATAAATATATTTTAGAAAGTAAGGTTTCATATAAAAAGGTACTTTGAACTTACAAAAAATATTATTTTTAGTGTGAAGAGGTTTCATATGTATGTTTTTTGAGTAAATATTATAATATATTTAGGAATTATTTATTATTAAGGAAAGATACAAGTTTCCAGTATGACCTCTATAACTTTTTTCAAAAAGAAAATTGTATTAATTAAAGAAGGCAATTGTTGAAACAAGTTCATATAAAATCAAAGACTAAACTATCCTTTCAAATTGTGATTAGAAATCACAAGTGATATATTTTGAGAAGAAGTTAGTTGATTTTCCAAGTGAGTAGGCATTGAGAGCTAAAGCAGTAGTTGTCTTTATATGCAAAAATGCAATATCTAATTTTGGAACATAACATCTGCAAGAAAGTTTCTTTGGTGGTGTGTAAATCACAAAATATCCTGCTGTTTCTTTCTTAAAGTTTCTTTGGTGGTGTGTGAATCACAAAATATCTTGTTGTTTCTTTCTTCCTATATGCTAGCAACTAGGTAGATAAAGACAACTCTTAGCACCTATGCATCCCCTTCACATTTCATTTGGACCTTGCTACACCAATTAATAATGTCTAACTAAGAATTTGGTGGATTGGCTAGTTGACATAATTGAGTGATTACCTTTTAAAAGTATTGACTATATTAGCATTGAAAGAAGATATGTTTCATATTTTCAGAGGCTGACTTGCATAGAATGCACCAATTTGGTAAACAAAGAAGAGTGTTTTCTATCGACTGTGGAAATTTTGTTTCTAATAGCTAGCCATAAAGTGATTGATTAAAGTACGGGGAACTTATACCATGTGAGGTTGTACCAAAGAACAATTTGATTGGTATTCCTAAAGAGGGTCCAACATGATGTATTATAGAAAGTACCAGAATATGTGTGTAGCCACTAGATTGTATCTTCTTTATAATTATCAAGGACAACATTTGAAAGGAAACCAACTAATGCAGATGATGGAGGTAAAAAAGAAATATTTATAATAGGAATAGCTTTAGAAAAATGTTTGAGGATAAAGTTCCATATAAGGGATTACCATCAGTGACAGAAGCTAGAGGACTAAAAGGGGTTTAGTTATCATGCTAGAAGGAAGTGATTTTGCTATCATTTACAATGTGTTTGCAAAAATCTTTAATTATGATTCTTAACTTTAGCAAGGAATTCATTAGTGATGAGGCACTAACTAGATTTTTGGCATTCCATAGGTTCTGGATCTTTATGAAATATGAATGCACCCATTTAACTTATAAAGATCATTTATCTTACAGTAATCTCGAAATCCTCTTGATAAAAAGAGAGAGTTGAGCATTTTGATTGGAAATATTCCCAATCCACCAAGTTTCTTAGGCTTGCAACTGCCTCTACCATTTACATTCCAGAGAAAGTTTTTAAAAGGTTTCTCTATTTCTTTAGTCACTGCTTTAGGGAAACAATATGTGAATCCCAATAGTTGGTAAGTGAGGATAATATTGAGTTTGTCAATTGGCATTTACTGCCATAGAGAGAGCTTTGGAGCTCCAATTGTCTATGTTACTTTTGATTTTTTGCATGAGAGGCTTAAAGTCTGAGAATACATGCTTGACAGATGAGATAGGAAATCCAAGATATTTAATAGGGAGATGAGATTCCTTAAAGCCAGTGCATGCAGAAATTCTTATAAATCAGTAGAAGGCATTTATAGATAAGAAGAAGTTGGATTTCTCAATATTGATAACTAGGCCAGAGATTCTCTTGAACATTGTACAAGCTTTTGGTATTGTTAAGGCTGGTTTGATATTTTCTTTGAAAAATATAAACACAACATCAGCAACACTAAGACCAATATTGAGTTTCTTACATTTTGAGTGAAATTTGAAGTTTGAATTTATAATGCTAGTTCTTTTGAGAAGTTTGGTGAGCACTTTAGATACCAAGGAGAACAGGTAAGGGGAATGGGATCCCTTTGCCTGATACCTCTAGCTTCATGAATTAACTTCGTAGGTTATCTGTTAACCAGAATTTTATAGTAAATTAAAGTGATACATTGAGAAATCTAGTCAATGAAGATATCTGGGAAGTCAAATGCCCTTAAGGTGTTTAGGATGAAGGTATAATCAATAGGTTCATAAGCTTTCTAAAAATCAATTTTGAAACAAAATTTTTGCTACTGTTTCTCCTATTGTATTGCTTGAACAACGCTTGTTCTCAAGCTATGTTGTATTTAATATGTCTCTTTAGAATGTATACACATTGCATAGGATCAATCAGATTAGGAAGAGTGGATTTCATTCTCTCTGCAATCGCCTTGGAGATGATCTTATATATAGAAGAAAAACATGAAATAAGTCTGAAGTCTCTTAAAGACTTGTGCTCCTTATCTTTGGGAGTTAGAGTGATGAATGTATTGCTAATTTTTTTGAATTGCTTCAACAATAGTTTTCCTCATATTGCTCCAATTTTCTATAAAAAATAAGAAGTTAAAGTCATTAAGATCATAAGCTTTACATTAAGCTTGAGATTTGGGGGCATTTTCAATTTCAATGATTGATATAGATAGAGAGAGCTTTCTTTCACTTGTATTTAGTTTATGTTAGAAAATCTACTCTATAAGTCTAATTGACGATGTAGTAGAGGAGGAAGTGCCTAGCAATTGTGTGAAGTGATTTTCAACTCTAAACAAAAATTCAGTTTGAATATGAAGTATTAATCCATTTGATTCCAAAGTGACTATTCTGTTGGAGGCCTTTCTTATTAACACAGATCTGTGAAAGAATGAAGTTTTTTTTATCTCCATCATATAACCATTTGATCCTAAATCTTTGCTTCCAGAGTGAGTGATCAAAGTCAACAGCCTGAATGAAATCAAAGTCAATAGCCTGAATGAAGTTGCTTAATGCTTATTTTTCTGCTTCTTGGAAAGAGAGGTTGGTGGGGTTAAGGTATAGATCATTCCAAGCTTTCCTAAGACTTGATTTTGCAGTATTCAAGAGATGAAGAAGATTATCAACATTGGCTTTATGGAAGGCCTTAATTTCCTCATGAATGTTACTCAGTATCCTTGAGCATTAGAATTACTTGATACCTCAGAAGTTAGAATTGAGCCCTCTTTTAACTACTTATTTGAAGCCCGAAATTTTCATTAGGAAGTTGATAAAGTGAAATGGATGTTTGATATGAGATCATATTGTCTTAAAATAAATGATTACAAGAGAGTGATCAGATATGCTAACATTAGGAAAGAAAGCAATTGAATTATGAAATTGTAGCAACCATGAGAGGATGGAGAGGCCCCTGTCCAACTTCTTTCTTAAGAAGGTTTTTTCCCTTATGCTTGTTACTCTAAGTGTAAAAATAACCGCTACTAGGTAAGTCAATTACCTCAATGTTGTTCAAACAAATTTTCAGATCATCACATAATAGCTTTCTAGAATAATAGCAAGCCTCATCAAGGTGAATTATAGAGTTGAGGTCTCCTAGCAATAGCTATGAAGTGCTAAGGCCTTGTGAAATGTCAAAAAGTTTCTTCCATAAAGATGCTCTTTGAAAGCTATAATTGAGGGCATAGATGATGGAAATGTCAAGTTCTAAGTTCTAAGTTCAATTTTCTAATTTTTACCTTCAAGTGAATCAATTGATCACATATAATTGTATTGATCACCTCCACTTTTTCATTATTGTACAAGACCAGAATTCTCCTATTTGGGTAAGATTATTGATTGGAGATAGCTTTCCAACTTGAAGGAAACATAGATAGAATTCTACATTGAGTTTATTCTAACAGAATGAGTTTCCAAAATCCCTAGGAGAATGAGTTTATTCTCTGCAACAAAGTTTTTGATTGTTTATTGCTTAGAGGGGGCATTTAAGCCCATTATATTCCATATGGAGATTATCATGATTTTAGAGCACATGAAGGTTGGTTCTTGTTTTTGCCTGATTTCCTTTTGGTGACAGCTTGGAGATTCTCTTCAGGGAATGTATCTTTGTTAGTGTAACTAGTTTCCTCTTTGCTAGAAGAGGCATCTTTGCCAAAAATGAGGTTCAATTTTGGTATAGCAGGATGTTGTATTTGATCCACTATGCTAAGACTGCAATTTAGAGAATTACCAAATATGAGGTTCATTGGTCGAGTGTTGATTGTGTTGTTAGAATAATTAATATAATTGTAGCATAATGGTGTGATCTCTGAATGCTTCTTTAAAGAAGAGGTATTAATACTTTTTAAGATTGGATTAGCTTCTAGAGGGATTGAATTGTACTTTTCGGGTATAGGAAGAGATCATTCTTCCTCTTGGTCTAAACGTGCCCCCCTCGTATGAGTTCCCAATAGCTAGAGATGTCAAAACCTGCCCGGCCCAACCTCATTTTGGCTCAAATTGAGCATGCTAACCGTTACTTCAAAAACTTGAAAGTATTTCAGTAATCTAAAGTGTAGAATGTGTACAGTTGAGGTGGAGAGTTTGGAAACGTACTTTTCAAATTGTGATCCTTTTGTAAGTTACTATCATTATTCATAATATATTTACAAGATTTTACTTCCTAAACAAAATTTTTCAATCACTTAAATGTAATTTTTCAGTTATAAATACTCTCTCGAATTATTCTAACATTCTTTTTTATTTTATTTTTCACACAAAAGGTACTTTTTTCTTACCAGAGATTATTTTTAGTGTGAGAATACTCCACTAACATGTCTTGTGAGTAATATCACAAATGTGTTATGGATTTTTTTAATAGAAAAATAAAATTTTAATTTAATTCATATACCTTTCAATCAAATGCAACTATGCAATCATTAACATTGTCTCTCTATCTGTGCAATGTAATTGTTGTAGGTAAAGTGGTAATTATACTTTTAAATTCAAGGGCAAATGTTTCTTTATATAAACTTATTTAGATAATAGAGAAAGTGAACTACTGCAGAGTAGGTGTCAGTATCTCTTTTTATGAATTATTTAAATCATATTCTTGACTGTCCCTTTAAAGATTAAATATTTATAACATGGGAATTTTAAAATTATACACTGGGGAGACAAAATTGAGATTTTTAGAAATGGAGACCTAATGAGATTTAAGGACTATCTTTTTAGTGTCGTTTGAAAAATAATTATAAGTTTTTGACATGTCTTAGAAGTCACAATTAAACTTGTGACTAGTTCAATTCGCGCCGATTGTATTCAAAAAGTGGGCAATACTTTCTCAATATCTGATTACTTCATTAACAAAATTCGAATAAGGATCTCAATAAGCCGAGCTGGGCCAGAAGCAGGTTGACCGGTGCGGGTCACAAGTAAGCCAGGTATATATTTTTCAATGTAACTAAAAAATGATATTATTTTTAACGTTACGAATGAGCCACAGGCTGGACCGCTCTCAGCCCGTAGCCCGATCGGGTCAAACAATTTTGACCCATGACCCGATCAACTAAAGCTAAAATCGAGTTAAACAAGCCAACCAAATTTGACATTCCTAAATTAGAACCCAAAACTTTGGTATTGGAAAAGTGTTCATTGACTAAGAAGTTATAATGATCTCGTTAACAATCTTATCTCATTGGCAGAAGACTTTAAATAATGAAATGTAAAGATATCGAAGCATTCAATTGGTGATTTTATAGGTATGGTAACCCAATCAAGTAAATAATAAATTCAAACAGTGACTGAAATGTCGTCCCATCTCTAATTTCCTTGCTCATTAAAGTACTGCCCCTTTTAAGAAACCCAAGCCATGCTATGGCATGAGGACCTGGAGGCCTCAGCAGAACTCAGCAGTATTACGTTTTTCACGTTTCCAAGCAAACAATCATGATCATCTTGCTTATAGGTTCACAGAGATTTGAGAGTGACAAGATGCAAAAGTTTGTAAACCCTACTCAATTACATGAACTTCTTTCTAATTGCAAGGAAGTAACCTAATGCTGAGTTACATAGCTAAAACTCTAAATTTCTTATACAGAAGAACCTATAAAAGGTACGACATTACACAGTTTATGACTCCATCTTCACAAGTGCATTTGAAATTTCCGCATATCCATACTGAAACCAATCCTTGGCGCAAACTAGAGCTTCCAGTGTCTCTGGTCGCAAGGAACTCCGGTACGGATCTAGCTCTTTGGCCATGATATCGAATGCAGAGTTAGGTCCAACTGTAGAAACCGGAATAGTTAAAATGTCTCGAGCCATCTTAGAAAGTGTTGGGTACTTCAACTTATTCAGTTTCCACCAACCTAATACATCAAAATCTTGCACACGAGGCAACAAAGACTCGTCCAGATATTGATCCAGCTCGGATTTCATCTGTTGACTAGTTGTCTCCATGATATAGACATCAAAATCTGTAAGCCCATTGTCTGATAGAAGAGTCCCCTGATGTTCATCAGTTTTCATACCATCAGGGTTTCCTTCTTCAGTGTAAGTTGGAGTAAGAGGCAAAGGAAGAGCCACATATTCAACAAAGAGCTCATGTATCCCATCATCAACAATCTTGATGTATGCAGGAGCATCTTCACCATAGATTTTTGAAAAACTAAATTCAACAAGCTTCATCTTAAAACGAGGATCCATAGCCACAGCAATTGCCAAAATCAGGCTGCAGTCTTTCCAATATTTATCGATCTTTTCTTTCATTGATTTAGCAAGACTTCCGACAAAAGGATCCTCACTAGTAACTGAAGAGGCCAGTTCTGTCTGAACCTTCCAGACTTCATGAAAGCATGTTATTGCAGTAGGATTATTAGTAGATGCAAGCATGTTGACTGCATCATAGAGAGGCTTCAAGTATGTGCATATGGTCTCAACCTGCTTCCAGTCTTCCATAGATGGAGCCTGTTTGTAATGAGGATCAGAGGTGTCCAAGCATGAAAATACTTCTTTCAATTCTGAAGCAGCAACCAGCATATGGTATGTTGTGTTCCACTGTGTTTTATCATCAAGAGACAAGCTCTTTTCACTGGGGACCTGCAACTGATTCTTAAGCTCCAGAAACTTTTCCTCATGAGATTCTGAGGTCTTCACATATTTTACACTATCACGAATTTTCTTGATGACCAGCCACCCTAGAGATAACACATCCTTTGCAGTGCTGCTCAAAGTGCGAGAAATGCAGTTGCCGACCAGTATTTGACCATTTAGAATAAGAGTATTTTTTATGCAGAGTAGAGATCTAAGACTTTCAAGCCCATGTTCACCAACTGGATGATTATAGGTAACAGAAAATAGCTTGCCCTCCAAGCCCCAATCAGAAAGGCAACAAGCAACTGCATGGATGAGGGCACCATCTGAATCAGGATATGGTTCCATCACAACATTAAGAATTCGTTTATGTGGCTTCCAATCACCATCGATGAAGTGTCCTGTAACAAATACATAACCTAGGCTTTGGCTTGAAGTCCACATATCTAATGTAAGACAAACACGCCCAGGCATCCCTTCAACAAACTTCATAACATTTTGCTTTTCCCTCAAGTAAGTTGCAACACAATCCCCTTGGACAGTATTGAAGCTTACCATGTCAAACTGAGGTTGAAGATTCTGGACAAAAGTTACAAATCCAGAATGTTCAACCATATGAAGCGGGTAATCATGCATGATAATCATCCTGGCAATTTCATGGCGGCATCGGTCTGAATCAAATGGAATGTATGGTATGCTAGGAGATCTGTATCGTCGCTTTGGAGGTTCAGAACTGTCATTTCCACCAGTCCCTGGAGTATATGGCACCATTGGACTCCCTCGACTGCGTAAAAGTGAAAGGCAGGTTCCTTTAGCAATGTGACGTTTAAGGTGGCTGGTACCAGCTACTTTGGAACCTGTACTGTATGCAAAACTTTGCTTGCACTGCTTACAGCATGCCCTTCTACATCCAGGACTCACAGTTTCTATGGTGAAGTGTTCCCACACTATGGACTTTTTCTTTCTCCGCTTGTTAGGCTGCATTTCAGGGGTAGAGAATGTATGGTTTTCTTCAGGGTTTGCCACAATCAGTGCATTGTTCTCTTCCAAGGTTTCAGCAAACATTGTGTTATCCTCCTCGGGGGTTGTGGCAATCATTGCATTATTCTCTTCAGAGGAAGCAACAACCATTGCATTGATCTCTTCTTGGTTTCTCAGAGCCATAGCATTGTTATCTTCTGGGTTACCCATAGTCATTCCATTGTGCTCTTCCGGGTTTCCCATTGTCACTTCGTTATTCTCTTCCATGTTTCCCATAGTCATTGCATCGTTCTCTTCTAGGTTTCTGAGAGTCATTGCATTGTTCTCTTCCAGGTTTCCCATAGTCATTGTGTTGTTCGCTTCCAGGTTTCTCATAGTCATTGTGTTGTTCTCTTCCAGGGTTCTAATAGTCATTGCATTGTTCTCTTCCGGGTTTCCCAAATTCATGGCATTGTTCTCTTCCAGGTTTCCCACATTAAGAGCACTGTTCTCCTCTGGGTTTCCCATATCCATTGCATTATTATCTTCCGGGTCTCCTATAGCCATTGCAATGTTCTCTTCTGGGTTTCCCATAGTCATTGCGTTGTTCTCTTCCTGGTTTCCAGCAGACATTGTCTTGCTCTCTTCCAGGGTTCCCATCGTCATTGACTTGTTCTCTTCTAAGTTTCCCATAGTCATTGCATTGTTCTCTTCCACGTTTCCGATAGTCACTGCATTGTTCTCTTCTGGGTTTCCAATGGGCATTGCGTTGTTCTCTTCTGAGTTTCTCATAGTTACTGAGTTGTTGTCTTCCGGGTTTCCAATAGTCATTATGTTGTTCTCCTCAGGGTTTGCAATAGTCATTGCCTTATTCTCTTCAGGGTTTCCCCCAGTAATTGTGTTGTTCTCTTCTGTTCCCATTGTTATTGAGCTGTTCTCTTCTGGCATAGTCATTGAGTTGTTCTCTTCTGGGTTTCCAATAGTCATTACATTATTCTCATCTGGCTTTCCCGTAGCTATCGATTTGCTTTCCTCAGGGATTGCCACAGGTAATGTATCATTCTCTTCTAGGTATGCCATCCAGTTCTAAAAATTGGAATCCTGTTTTGCAAGTAAATGCACAAAACTGCAAATTTAGTAACAATTTGTTCCATGATTAAGCTAAAACTGATAATACAAAAGCTCTAATGCCAGAGTATTATGATATAGACCAAGTGTAACTGGAAAAAGGACATGGTGGAATAGCATATGTTCATGATGGAGCAATAAGCAATCCTAAAAGTCAAATATTATAAACATGCCGGTAGAATTCAATGGTATGTGTACTTAAATCAAGAAAAAAGAAAAAGAAAAAAAGTGGTCACAAAACAAGGAAAGACATACAAGTAAAAATAGGGCTATTTCAAGGTAACAATCACCTTAAGCCTCTTAACTTCACTATTCATCAATGTTTGCTTATATATGGTAAAATGAGAATCATTCAATTCATAACTCAATATAGAACTTATGCGGGTATTAAGACAAAAGACTAAGGGTTTATCTCCTTTTTCTCAATCATCCATCATACTCCGTATAACACAATGGTAGGTAGAAGAGAAATACAACAGGGAACGGAATCACCACTCCTCAAGCACTTAGATGTTGAACAATAAAAAGAAAATGAAAAAAGAGAGAGAGAGAGAGAGAGAGAGAAAGAGTAGGCTTCAATCATAAAAGAACATAACCAGAGTAGGCCCAACCGTCATTCCCATAAACAAAAAGACCTCAGCTTGACCGTGGTGGCTAAAGGCCTGAAAGTGAAGAAGACACGACGCAGCAGAGGAAAGGGTGGTTAATGAAGCAGCAGAGTAGACCACAAGATCCATGGGCCAAAGGACCAGAGTCTTTGAGCTGCGTTTCTAAGCTCTTCAATCCCTTTTAGATCGACCACAGACCATTATCTAGAGTAGGGGGACCCACATAGGTTGAGGGACAAATTTGGAAATTTAGTCACCCACACTCCATAAACAGGCTAATACAGGAGGACAAAAACAGATCTGGGGAGTTTGATGGACTTGCTTGGGCTTCTCTTATGATTTCATGTTGAACCAACCAAAAAAAAAGGGTAACATGAACGAGACTGAAACCAAATCCACTGAGAGAGATTTATATTAAATACAAATCAGCTTCGTCAACAATTCATATTCGAGAACTGGAACTATGCACAAGGAACAAATACTCAACAAGCAAATTATAAAAATAAAGGTCTCAAATGAAGAAATAATTAAAATCAAAGGAATGTTATAGCAACAATTAGAACTAGAAACACCAAGAAAACAAAGAAAATCAACAGGATCAATCAGAAAACTAGTTGAATTAGGGTTAGGGTTAAGGAAAGAAACTTTACCGGGCAGCGAGAATAGAGACAGAGATGAAATGTTCAGGGAAGCTCGGCAATGGAGCTCCGACGAGAAAGGGAAGATACGTAGGGTTTTACGGGAAAGCAAGTGAGAGATTGGGCTTTGGAACCGAAGAACCAAAACCCGAGAAACAAAGAGTAATTGGACCTGAAAAGAAAAGGGGGAGAGAAATAAAGATGGGTGATTTCGTGTTTTTAAGGTTCAAAGATATTAAAATAAACAAATAAAAGAAGAAACGGATAGATACATATACAGTAGTAACGAGGAGAAGTTCCATTCCATGGACCACAAAGCCCATTCCCATTTTGATATTACAAAGGATTACGCCATGCAGGCTATGATGCCCAACTCCTAACCAATGTATACATATGAAATACGTGAACATCTTATGCAACTATATTAACTTGATCAGTATTAGTTTTGATTTTATTCTTAAAAAATATAATTATGTTGCACAATCGCTGGTTGAGATATCTAAATATCAATCTTGTTTAGTCATTTAGGACTTTGTTATTAATTATTGTATTTTTTATTTTCAATAAATTTCATGTTTTATATTAACTACTAAATAAAAAATAACAATACTATACCAAATTAAATATAATTGTATCTGTAAGATGAATATTCCTGCAATGTGCATATACAACCTAATGTTCGCACTGATAAATGTAAATTTTTCTCACCATTTTTTTATATCAATTATTTGTTAAATTATAGGAATGTAATATAATCCTACATACACAAACTAAATAATTTATTTGATTATTAAAATCTTAATATAATGCCATAAACTCAAATTAAAATACTTGTTTAATTTAACAAATTTTAGTGTCATCTAATGTAAACAAAATTTAATGAATACTTGAACTAATTAATATAAATCCTTACTTTCATTTAAACCTCATTAATTATAGCCTTAGTCTTGCTCTTCATCATATCCTTTTTTTCTTTAATAGCTTGAATCATCTTGTTCTTTTAGTAAATTATGCTTAACACAAGTTTGTTACCTTTTAATATATATTTTTCAGATTTCTTTCCTTCCTTTTCCTTCTTTTTCGATGGCAATATTTCACTATCTCCTTCGATCGTTAAAACTCTCTAAGCTTAATTGCATCTTACTTCAACTTTTTTATTTCTTTTTCTCCTAAATCCTAATCCTCTTGTTATGCTTGGAGCTTTTGCACCAACATCTCTTTTCCCTCTTTAATTCACACATGTCCAAGTTCAAACCTTCAGGAAATTAAAAGCGCTTCAGGCATTTATGCTCCCTCTCTTAGATCAAACCTACCGTAAAAGCATATAACTCCAAAAGGCCTTCTTCTCTAATAACCAAGCTAGTGTCAAATGGTTCAACGTCAATCCCCTTTTGACAAAATGAGATATTTGCAACCCTCATCATCTAAAAGAAACATCATTGTTGCTCTACCATTAGAAGTGCTTAACGTTGGCACATTCAAACCACTAGAAGTGTTTAACGCTGGCACATTCAAATAATTTTCAACGACGATTAGATTCTTTATGGATAAAAAACTAGCTTACCCCATTAAAAATATGTGGGCTTAAAATAGCTAAAAGAAAGTTGGATTAGGGAGTGTTCTCATCAAAGAAGACCTTTTCCTCTTTAAATTTAGATCAGAAGCTATCATGCATAAAATACTTGAAGCTGGCCTTTAGGCTATCAACAACAAACTAATTTGTTTTAAAAAAATGGAGACCCAGCCTAGATCTAGAGAGTCTTAAGATGAAGCATGTCCCCGTATGGATCAATTTTTATAATATGCCATTGAAATATTGGTCCATAATAGCAATAACAATAACTCAGTGAAAGTCCTACTGATACACGAGTTCTAGGGAGGTTCAGTAGTACGTAGTCTTACCCTTAACTAATAGAGAGGATTTTTTTCGAACTAGTCCACAATAAGGTTGATCTATTTAGCTAGTTACAAGGCAAACCTATTTGCTTGGATAAAAATACTACTACTACTATGAAAAAGGACGTGCATACAAAGGTGTGCATGAAGGTTTAAATGAAAAAAGAATTATCTAACTCAATTTATATCATAAAACTAAATAAAGATGACAACCTAATATAGGTCGAAGGAGTGATTAACTACTAGTGGAAACCATCCCTAAGCCAGCAATAAAAGCAACTGAAACATACTGATAGGACATTCCAAAAACGAGACTGTAATTAACTCATGGAGATTACTAGAATTTATGAACTTTAACATTAAAGTGCTAAAGTCAAAGAGACAGAGGATCCATCTTAAATAGTGCTCTCTTTAAGCCAAAGTCACCAAGTCAACAATAAAGAAGACTTAATGGAGCAACAACCATTGAAAGAGCTCATATAAGAGGATGATCATACAAACTAGGAGATTGCCTCAACCACTAAAATCATATAGGAAGGTACTGAGACAATTTGAAAAGCTATACACTATATGTGTTCAATAAGTTTTGTATACAAATAGCATACCTACTTCTCCCAAGCCCTCTTAAGTTGCTACTCAGTCCAATTCTATAATTAACACCTTAGAGGAAGACTCTATTACCACGACTAGAAAAAAACCTAGAAGGAAACCTTAGAAAAAGACTCTTAAGAGACAAAATTCCCCATCGTAATGTTTATTATTTGCTAGAGTGTAAAGGCTTTGATTGCCGTTTGAAATAATAAATAATAGGTAACTACCTTGTTAAGAAGATATTTTTATTGATCTTCTGGAGAAGAAAATAATATCCAATAGGATGAATGAAGGACCCAGTTTTTTTCGTAAGGATTAAAATACAACAAGTATCCATTAAGGCCACAACAATAGTAGGATAATGGTTGTATA
>JANQAP020000147.1:2958120-2969618 GCA_026874005.2 Erythroxylum coriaceum
TATTAGTCATATTAATTAAGAGTATAATGGAAAATAATACTTGTAGTGAAGGTTATTAATAGAAAGTAAAATTTCTACTGCAGAAGCAGTTTTTTACTACAACCCTCTTTCTACTTACTAATTTTTGCGGTGACACCGCATTTTTCTCCAACCTTCGGTTATTCACCACAGATCTTAACATGTGACTGTGTTTAAAAATTGCGATAAATAAGTACTTATTTCTACTGCACCATAGATCCAAACTCAACGTTAGTATAACGTCTCACTTTGAAGCCAATTGGCTTTTGGTATTGGATATACAAGCCAATTTCTTTTGTTAAACAATTCCATGATCAATTTATTTTAATTATTAATGTATAAACGTTAGGTTTTACCACGTAGGCAGACGGAGGACACGTGCATCCCCAGACTTTGAATTCAAATGAATGTAACGTTACTCTTGAGGTTCGGAACCAAACCTAATTCCGAAGCAAAGGTCAAATAAAATTAAAAGCAAGAGGCAAAATCTGCATTGATTAAGAATGAATCTTTTGTTTTGTTAAAATAAAAACCCAAGGACTGCGGACAGTGTTACTGCTTGTCTGATTTTCGACATTGTTACCGAGAAATCCGTGCTGAGTTTTCTCTCCGAACTCTGTCTCTCGATTTCTCTTCCCATTCTTTAATAAAAGAAAGGTAACCCAGAAAAGCAGCAAGTGTGTCTATAAAGAAGAGCGTTGTTCGAGTCTGTAGTTTTTTCATTGATTACTGTGTCTTCGGTAGTTTGGAAGATGATCATGGTGCTGGGTTTTTCCCCTTCTCTCGTCTTTTCCACTCTTCTATTTTCGTCTCCGATAGAGATCAATTCTTTTTCCTCTTGTCTTGGCGCTTAGGATCTTGAGTATCTTTGTTTTGTGCGTTTGACAGGAATATAAAGAAGACCTGGTTTCAATGGAGGATAGTGCAAGAACTGGGCTTTACGACCTTTTGGCTTCAAGAAAAGCAGAAGAAGCAGGTCTCTACAATATGTGACGCTTTTCTTTATACTCTTTCACTTGGTATTTAGAGATAGGTGCATTTTATACCCATTCTCCATTGACAGCTTGTAGGCGATTTCAAGCTGCTGCATGGCTTGATGGCCTTGTGGGCCCATTAGACATATCAATCCATCCATCAGAGAAGGAATTCATTTCCCGTCTCAGAAATGGCTTAATTCTATGCAATGCCATCAACAAGGTTCACCCAGGCGCTGTGCCTAAGGTACTACTACCGCATTTACATTTTAGAAAGGGTGATGAAGTTTAACATTCTAACGTCAAATTTTTTACCTTCATTTAGGTAGTGGAGAATCATACTCCTCTCCACTCACTAATACGTGAAACGCAGCCACTACCTGCTTATCAATATTTTGAGAATGTAAGGAACTTTATAGTGGCCGTCGAAGAGTTGAAGCTGCCTGCCTTTGAAGCCTCTGATCTAGAGAGGGTAAAAGAAACTAAATTTGAGTTACGTAATGGGTTGGTAGGTATAAGTAATTCTTAAGATTCGCAAAGCAATTGACATGGGTAGTGTTCCTTTTTTAATCTTTGAAGGATACGCTGGAGGCAGGGTCAGTAGCTAAAGTGGTTGATTGCATCTTAGCCCTAAAGTCATACCATGAGTATCAGCAATTAAATAGTGGGAATGTGTCTTATAGACCTATCAGATCTCCCATGGTTATGCAATCTACTTCTAGGAACAATTCGTGGCACACCTCATTGGACACTTGTAGACGCTTAGACATGACTGTTGCATGTGGAAAAAAACTTCTTGCAGAGGATGAAACTCGAAAACGTGCAGGTATATTGATAATTTTTATCATCTTTGTTTCATATGAATAAGTAGATAGGCATCTCGGGAGACTTACTAGTAGCTTTTGCATCACATTAATTGCTCGTGCAATTGACGAGAAAGTTTTATGTATGCGGTAAATCCATCCTTCAGTTTCGAACTAGGCAATTAGTCTGAAAGGTTTTTCATTATATAGGCACAAGCTATGCCTGTTAAGCAATGCCTTCCCAAGTGCTATTAGGATGGTTTCATTTGAATATTAATTGTAGATGGAACATAACAATCCACAATTATATTTTCTAATTAAATTATCTGTTTTTGTTGTAAATTTGTTACCAAGACCAAGTCCTTTCGGGTGAAACGATGTCTATGAAGAAGAGTATTCATTGTTTGAGGAATGTATCATGCAATTTTGTGTCCAGGGAATTTAAGAGCCTCACACAATTTTTCTAACATTTCTTTGCTCTGGAATATGCAGAGCACATTGTCAAGCAACTTTCTGAGCATATTAATGATACTAAGGAGAATATTGATGGAAACCTCCTAACATCATTAAACATGTTTAATATGGTAATACTCAGTTGCTCATCAAGAAATTTATCGCTTATAGATGCTTATGGTACTCAAGAGCAGGAATTGAATATGTTTGAATGACTGTTGTTTGTCTGCTTCCTTTAAATGATGTTGTTCTCTAAGGATTCGGAGAGGCTATTCGCCAGGATAATACCAAGCATTTTGGAGTATAAATGGCAGAAGAAATGCCCTGAGGTCAGCATAATTCCAATTGTTGGAAAATTCTTCAAGTTTGCTTGCTGTATAAGCTTACCCAGCTGCACACATACTCATCTCATCCATCGACTTCCTTTTTGGGGAGAATACCACAAAAAGTAATTTAGGACAGATAGTGCTCTTGATTTGTCTGACATTCGGTGATTGCCTAATTTATAAATCAAGATAGTGTCACAAGCCTGAACTCAAGTCTCTAGCCTGCATTGGGCACGTAGATCTATTCTATACTCACATGATATCGTGGTTTTCATAGCCTCAATGATTTAGCATTCTGACATCAGAACTAAAACATAATTAAAGATGTTAGTAGGACTTGCCTTCAGACGTAAGTTCACTAAAACAAACCAATTCGTTCTTGTGGTTTCAGTATTTCTAACACAGAAATCTCGTGGTGGTTTTTTCACGTTTATTATTTTCTTCAAAATGATCATGTTTGGTGGAAGTTGTTATGAAGATGTCTTATATGCTCATGTGAAAAAACAGAAGTCATTATTCGAAGATTTTCTAAAACATAATGCCAGTCCACCTCCACATTCTCCAAGGCCTTCAAATTCTGGACTTGGAGATATTGAGGTATGCTTCTTCATCTTCCTGCTATACATATTTAACGTTAATTCTGCATAATAAAATTATGTTAAAGTTCTATTGATGTGGATATATGTGTGTTTGTTTTTTCTAGAGTCTTCTACTTCTCTCAAGGATTCCTAACCTTTAAATCTGAATTTGTCTCATAGCCAGGAAGAATCTGATCCTTTATTTTCTAAACCAACATATTGAAATTAACAAGTTATATATGCTAAGGTAATATAAAAGTTAAAGAGTTCTACTTCTGGTTTTCAACTTCAATTGTTAACATTACATAAAAGTTAGTGTTCTACTTCTGGTTTTCAATTGACATTATATGAAAGTTAGAGTTCTGCCTCTGGTTTTCAACTTCAAATGTTAGAATTTTGTGCCTAATAAATACATCAGCTGGGGTATTAGCCATATTTCACAATATGATTGACTAACTTTATTGTCTATTTCATTGTAACTCCTGCGTTTTGCTTGACTCATTTTCTCTGAATATCTGGGGAAATGTAATATTTTCTTTTATGTACCCAAAGTTAAAAATAATTATACACTTGTCATGATCTCATGTTACAGCACATCTTCATTTCAGCTACAGTAATATTGTCTAGGTAGCGTTCCTGACACATTTCACTCATGATTTCCAGAATGATCATACTTCGTCAAGAAATGCTAACTACAAGCAAAAGCGTTTACTATGGATACAAGAAAAGGAACTTCTGGTTAGCGTGTATATTGCTTTGATTAGTAGAACAAAGTAAAATTGGCAGTCATTTACCCATCTTTCATATTATTATCTGATGTCTCCACTTCAAGTACGAACAAGAATATGGGGTTGTATGCGTTTTACCTGATGAAAGAGGAATTTGTTCCTATTACAGATAATGAGAAATCTTACGATCAATATGAGGGTTTCATCCATCTAAAAATGAACCCCTGAAACTTACCTAATTTGATTAAGTGCTTTCGCTGATCATCAACACCTTCCAGTTTGGCAGTGAATGAGCCTTAATTTTATATAATAACTCTGCATGGTAAACTTTCACATGATGCAAGCTATGTTCATCACTTGGGAGATAACATTCTTTTAAATTTTGCTCACTGGATGCAGGATATAAAGACCTTATTGAAGACAACAAAAAAGGAGTTTGAAGAATTACAATCTCAGTTGCAGAGAGATTTGAAAGAGCTCGGTAAGCTACACTTTATATTAGCTCATACGTGCTTGCCATTTCCTTAATGTCTTTCTCCATCATTCCAACCATAAGGTCAGAAACATGTATGTGGAATTGTTTTAGGGCACCTTTTGGTTTTATTCTTGCTTTTCATATCCAACCATTGCTAGAATATTTCGTGAAACAATTTCCATAGGCATATAAGTTTTGAGATTCTTTCGACTCTATTAGATGAAATAAATGTCAATAAGTTCTTTCAGTAAATGTTGTTTCATTTCTTAGGGGAACATTAGTGTTCTTCAATTTGTAAATATGAAATTGAAAGCCAATGTTTTAATACTCTGGAATGCATTCAGGGTATCATGTAGAGGAGATGTCTACAGCTGCACTTGGATACCACAGGGTATTGAATGAGAACAGAAATTTATACAACATGGTTCAAGATTTGAAAGGTTAATTTTTTGTTTGATGTTTTCTAGTGAAAGTATGTAGTATGATAACCTAAGCCCATTCACCCATGAAAATTCTTTTCCTTTATTTTTCTGAACCATCATTCCGTTTAAAAGCATCTTTGCATTGAAAATTTCATCAGGAAACATTCGAGTATACTGCAGAATCAGACCTGCTTTTGGTTCTGAAAGAAACAGTGTCATAGATTTTGTTGGGAAGGATGGTTCATTGGTGATTTTGGATCCAGTCAAACCCCCAAAAGATGGACGGAAAAATTTTCATTTTAACCGGGTTTTTGGTCCTACTGCCGCCCAAGGTAAAATTCCCTAATTATCTGATTCTGGAGTTTTATATAAATAGACACATTTGCGCAAATCTGATGCTTTATGCATATTACCCCAATTTTCAGATGAGGTATTTAAGGACATCCAACCATTAATCAGGTCTGTGATGGATGGTTACAATGTATGCATCTTCGCTTATGGTCAAACTGGATCTGGTAAAACATACACTATGGTGAGATCTTTATCTGAACCACTTTATTGAAATTGTATATAGTGCAGACTGCAGAGCTGTTTGTCCTCAATTTTCCCTTCCTTCCCGCACATGTATTTTGCGTCCCACAGGTTCTCATGTCTGATCATTATTTCCCCATTTTTGTCGCATTAGACGGGCCCATCAAGTGGGTCAACTAAGGATATGGGGATCAATTACCTAGCCCTCAATGATCTCTTTGAGCTGTCCAATGAGAGAAAGGACTTCACAAATTATGAGATTCAGGTTCAAATGGTAGAAATATATAATGAGCAAGTACGGGACCTTCTTGTAAATGATTCATCAACAACCAAATATCCTTCCATCTTTAATGTTTTAAATAACAATTCCTGCTGCATGTAAACTGCAGAGGTTTTGGCATCCTTAACTGTGCACAAATTAGAGATTAGAAGTTGTACAGGTGAAACTGGTTTGAATCTTCCAGATGCTAAAATGCACACAGTGAAGTCCACTGCTGATGTTCTAAATCTCATGAAGCTCGGAGAGGTGAATCGTGTTGTCAGCTTCACTGCCATGAATAACCGAAGTAGTCGTTCTCATAGGCAAGTTTCATTATGCTTGGATAAACTGAGAGAAAAGATTTTTTATAATCTGGCAAAGAAAATATAATATGCATCTTAGATAACTGAATTTCTTGTTAGTTATGTGGTTTGAACATGTACCTGCAGTGTCCTGTCAGTTCACGTGCATGGTAAAGATATATCTGGAAGCAATCTCCGCAGTTGTCTTCATTTGGTCGACCTGGCAGGAAGTGAAAGAGTGGACAAATCAGAAGTTACTGGAGATAGGCTGAGGGAAGCACAGTATATCAACAAGTCACTTTCCAGTTTAGGAGATGTGATTACTGCATTAGCTCAAAAGAGTGCTCATGTCCCTTATAGAAACAGCAAGCTCACGCTTCTGCTGCAAGACTCATTAGGTTGCATTTGCAGATGATAGCCCTTTTACATTAGTAATCCAGTTCTTCTGTGATTAATTGATTATTTAGTTTGAAGTAAATGCTTACTTTTTGCACTCTGTAAACTTATCTTCAGGTGGACATGCTAAAACTTTGATGTTTGCTCATGTGAGTCCAGAAGGGGACTCTTATTCAGAAACTATCAGTACTTTGAAGTTTGCTCAGAGGGTATCTACTGTGGAACTTGGTGCTGCTCGTGCAAACAAAGAGACCAGTGAGATTATGCAACTTAAGGAACAGGTAGATAAAAATATTTGTGTTTGGGTTCATTTTCTCAAGTTTTTCAAGTCAAATTGTTTGTAGACTACTCTATTCCTTGAATGGCTCGGTTCCAAGCACTTTACAAAAAAAAAAATCAATAAAGCACCTTCTTGAGGGTTTGCGACATTCAGGCACAAATTCTCCTCTTTGTTGGTTTCTTGACATAGAATTGTAGAGATAAATACTATGTCAAGAGTGATTGTGATAGAAGTTTGTAATTACTTGATATAGCCACTGAGCATTAAAATTTATGGCTTTCAAAGGCTGCTTAAATCTCAGTTACATTCCCTTGTTGGGTGTTGAATTCAATATGCAGTTAAGAATACAGAATGTACTCACTTCTTAGATGTCTTTTGCAGGTTGAGAACCTGAAGAAGGCATTGGCAAGCAAAGAAACAGAAAACAAAGTCAAGGAACCAAAATCTCCATGTGGAAAACCAAAAACCTTCGACGAGCGAACTCCTCCACGTACGCGGAGACTGAGCATTGAGAATGGAAGCAGCATGAAATCTGGAAAAAACATGAAGTCTGTAGATCACAAAGGATTAGTAACCCCTTCAGCATCTTCTCGAAGACTGAGCATTGAGAACGGAAGCAGCATGAAATCTGGAAAAAACATGAAGTCTGTAGATCACAAAGGATTAGTAGCCCCTTCAGTATCTTCTCGAAGACTAAGTTTGGAAGGTCCTAGTTGTGGTAAGAAGGATGAACCAGACAATATAGGCCAGAAGCTATATATTGAAGCAGTGGCAAAGCAGAAATACCTTCTGTCACAAGATCCAGAAGCAATGACAAAGATCTATGGAAATTCTGTTGATGAAAATCCCACGATGAAAGTTTATCATCTGAATGCTCCTAGAAGTCCTACTAGTTCTTCCTACCAAAAGCACAATGTCAAGAGAGATAGTAAGACACAAATTCCAACTCTTCAATTTCAAGCAACCCCTGAACCAAAAATAGCTACCAGACATCAGATCCAGTTTTGGTTTCAAAGTGAACTTAGTGTACCGACAGATTCTCGTGTATGTAATTTGTCTGATAGTGCAAATGGAAAGGGGTCTCAAATAAGGAAATCATTGCGAACGATTGGGAAACTAGTTAATGGATCTGAGAAAAGGTATGCATCTGGCCTTTAGCTGTAGCAGAATTGATATTGTTTAATTTTTACGTATTAGCATCATGATAAAAGAGAACCATTTGAATATTGATTCAAGTTACAAAATATCCCTTCAAGGCACTATCACTGAAATGCATAGATGGATACAGGATTCAACATAAGTTGGCAGATAGGCAGTACGTCACCAACTGTACCAACAACAATGTTGATGCAAAGTCACCACCTACAGCTAATGCAAGGGCGTTGAGGAGGCGGTCCCTTACGGGAGGTCAAACATCTGAGTCAGACAGGTCTTGCAGATCTTCTGTTGGCGGGAAGCTAATTGACTATGGCAAGCGCAATAAATTTAAGCGTGTTTTTTTCACCAAATTATTGTGTATTTATAGTCCATCCTATATGAGTAAAGAAAGATTTCAATTCCGTATTCTGCTTTGATGATGCAGATGATTCCAGAAGGAACGCCAAAACGCCTCCTCCAATCCATTCATCGGCATCAAAGACAGCCAAGCGGTGGTTTTAGGTCAAAATAAGATTTGTCTTGAAGACAGCTAGTTCATTGAGCTGTGAAGGAAACGAAGCAATTACTTCCAGCTCAATGGAACTAAAGAATGACGGCAATGCTGATTGCATCCAAGCATACTAACATATTCAGTTTCTGATCAATATCTGCTGACAGATTTGAGTATCTAACATTGTAGTTAAGAAAAGAAAGGCTAGTTAGTGTCGCATAGTAAAGTTGCTACTGAAACATGTTTGATGAATTTGATATGGAAGCCCTCTTGGTTCTCGTATTTAGATCTGTCATTGGATTGTTCAAGTAGTTCCAGGTCCACAATTGGTCATTAGACTAGTAATTTGCGTTCCTTTGATTCAGGCAGCGCTGCATGAATATAGGTACCGTCCTTGAGCACTTTCTTAGCTGTTGGTATCACTGGACGATGTAGCATTTAATGAATGTGGGGGAAGACTGTTGTCAAATCAAGAATTAGACAACTCATAGCTGTTGGTCTCACGGCCGAACGATGTAGCATTTAATGAATGTGGGGGAAGACTGTCAACAAGAATTAGACAACTTAAGTTTTTCGAATAAAAAGAATTAGATTCAACAGCTTGATAACACTTAAACTAGAACGTACCTGTTAGGGAGTGATGTAGGACAATGTTCCCATGATTTTGTATGCTGCTAATGGAATGGACGTGGGTTCTTCGATGGGTTGGATGATCTTCTGAGGAAAGCTACCTTCCATGCCACTGTCTGAAGTATACTGTTGCCGGTAATTCGAAACACGGAGCAAGTCTTTCACTTTTGTTAGAGGACTTGCATAATGTTTGAGTGACACGTGCCCCTCCTTGCGTCTTACTTGAGGTTTCGCTGACGATAAGCTTATTTGATTGTGTGCTTTTATGGCTTGGCTTGTTATTAATTAAATATTAAGCTTTTATTTCTTCCAAAAAAAAGTACTGTAGCCATAGTGCTTTCAAAGGGGTTTGCTAATTAAAGAACTTGCAATTTCTCACAATTCGGAATATAAGAAAGCATTTCGGAAAGTGTTGATTTTCTTGATGGTACCGTGTCGTTTTTGGTCTTGGCTATTCAAAATTTTATTTAGTGCAAATTAGGCATGGTTGTTTACAAAAACATATTAACACTTGATTTAACGTTCTGTCGGATATGGAATCAAATTTTACTCTCATACCTCAAATTTAGGCTATCGATATAATTTTGTCCCCTGTCACTAATAAGTTTTTTTTGTAGACATATATTGTTCAATATGAAAATGAAAATAAAAAATACAGGAGATCAATACAAGATGATCAAATAAAGAAATAAGAAAAAAAATAACTAAGAACAAACTAATTCATTCTTTCATATATGTTTTTTTTTGAAAAGTTAAATGAATATAATTAACTTTCAAAAAGGTTTAATACAAAGGGCCTAAACCAAATATCCAGATACGCTTAGATAAACAAACCATAACTATTTACATCAGAAGATTTGGAAGTCGTTCTTTAAAAAAAAAAAAAACCTTTAATTGCTTTCTTCATTTATGATCCACCATTCATCAGATTTTTACTTGAAATATTATTGGAAGTCTCCATTTTAAAGCCATGATGCAATTTGGTTCCAACTTATGAGCTTGTATCTGGTACCTTACATTGTTGATTATGGCATTTGCCAACATCCGCTCCTACAAGGTTTCATTTCTGAATATCTTGTGGTTCCTCTTTATCCAAATTCCATCGATTGTATTGTTTATGGCTGTGTGTCTGTCTGTATAAAAATTAAAAACACAATATTAAGTAAGATAATATAAAATAGATAAAATTAATATATTAAAAAGAAAAGAATTTATCATCAATATTTTTATTACTTAACCAACTTTGAGCACATATAAAGGTTTTTACAGTGCGAGAATGAAGTCGAACATGATGGGGAGTAATAAGCCGACCACTAGTACTAAATGCAAACTCTGAAGCAATGATAGATGATGAAATAGCTAACAAGTCTCATGTGATGACTTGCAAGATCGGATAAGTATTTCCACACTTCTTCCACTAGAACAATATATCAAAGTGCTCAACTTCAATTTCACGAACATAATCTTTGGAAAAATATTTATCTAACTCCATCATATTATAAGAAGTCCTAACCTTTTTTTTCTTTCAAACAATGTGAAAGAGAATATGTCAATAATGAGTTAGAAGATGAAATTGAACCTAAAATTAAACTCGGAGTTGAACTGTCTACACTACTAAGATCCCGATCATGAGTTTGTTGCATTTTGAGTTAATAATCATTAAACAATTGATGCCATAAGTGTTTCATGGTGTATACACGCTCTTGAGCTTCAACACCGTACAATGAATTCTAAATATATTCAACCCCATCCTTTTTGTATCTCGGGTCCAATACATATAACACTGTAACAATATCTCCAACCGTAGACCAATAGAATTCAACTTCTCCATCATCTGCTCCACCATAGTCTAAATAACTTCAATGGAGTCAAACATTCACATTGAAAAAAATGCTTTAAGTTCGATATAGTGCTAAAGATACTATGTGAAGTTAGATATTTTGTTCCCGAGAACAATTCAGTCGCATTATAGAATAATTCCAACTTCATACAAAGTTCTCTAACCAAGTCCCATTGATCTTTTGTTGGCACGCAGATATACTAAGAATCCCTTTCAACTAGTCTAATAAACATCTCAACATATGGGACTGCCGACTCCAACATCTTAAAGGTTGAGTTTCATCTGCTTGGACAATCCAAAACTAACTTCTTTGAACTCAGAATGCATATAATTTGTGCAACATCTTTAAAAGTTTCATCTCTTTTAAGAGTTGCACTCCAATACAGAACACTATTCCGAATACATGCTTCCTTTATTGTCTCCAACCCATCCTTCACAATCAAGTTAAGAATATGCGCAAAAAAACACACATGAAATAACTTACCTCCAACCAATAAGCTCCTAACCTGCATCTTACCCTTCAACTTCTTAATTATAGCATCATTCTTGCTACAATTTTTTACTGAGATGGTGAATAATTTATTGTCGATGTTCAAATTTATCAAACTGTCTTTCAACGTGGTTGCTAATTTTTCACTTGTATATGGTGCTGGCACATAAATGAACCTATCATGTACAAATATTACCAACATCAATTATAAATTCATAAAATAATGAAAAAGTAAATGATAACAATATTAAAAAATATAAATTACCTCAAAAATCTATTACTTAACGTCTAGTCATTTTCAATATAATGTGCCGTCACTACTATATAACCCTTCTTTTGGTTATC
>JANQAP020000147.1:2978103-2988151 GCA_026874005.2 Erythroxylum coriaceum
GTAATGTAACCTTTTAGCATTCATTTGATTAAAGATGAAAGATGTGCATTTGATGGATCATCTTCCTTCTTTCATCATTAAAACCGAAATTGACATGTCATTTTAGGTTATTGGTCTTTTCATATAGCCATCTTAAAACAAATAAGAAGAGTCTCGTTTAATGGCTTCTTTATGTTTTGATTAAAGAATGAAGTGATGCATTGGATGCTTTCTTCTTTCTTTCTTTTCATGCATAACCGAAATTGACAAGGTGTAAAAGACATGTTCTTGCATTTTTTGGACTCTCTCTCCTTTCTTGCATGCGTTGGCCGAAAATTGCATGAGAGGTGTCTCATCTTTGGCTTCTTTCTTCTAAGAAAAATCTCCTCCAAATATTTCTTCTCCTTTCCCATCAAAGGATCTTGTTAACCAAGTTGTCCAAGAAGAACAAGTGGTAGATCGGATTGGTTGAGGATACAACAAAAAGGAGAGGACATATTGACCAAAGAAAGGATTCAAAATCAAGGCTAAAGCTAGGAGATGATACAAGAAGAAGGAGAGGATAACACAACGAGGAGTTAAATCTGTAGCAAAGGAGTTGGTAATATAATCTCCATCTTGTTCCTATGATAATTATTTTCCATATACCGTATCATATATGCCTTGGCATGTTAATTTGGTTATCTTGCTTCCGCTGTGTTTTGATTTCTAAAAAAGTTTTGAAATCTACCTTTTTAGCCAAATCTTGCATGTTTTATTTTTTGATCTAACAATTCTAACTTAATACTTTACATCTATGAAGAAAGTTTATGCCATAGATCTCTTGATTTAGTCTTCTTTAGTTCTAACCCGCACAACATCTTTAGTTTGTCATATTTGGATGCCACTCAACGTCTTTTTTTGTAAGTAATTCCTTTTGTGCACAAAAATCCTATTCTTTTCCTTCTAGAATCTACTTAATTTCCTTGCCTTGTCATTGTTGTCTTATACTGCGTATATGACACTAAGATGGTGCATTGTAGAGAGTAGTATGGACATGGAGAATATTGATGATAAAAAAGTAAAATCTTATGAAATATAAAACGTTTAAACATGTCTAATCATTTATGGCTATACCTATATGTATATGGGGAGATGGAGAGATGAGTTTCTCTAAAAGTAAAAGTTGTCATCTTTAGGGTTAGGTAACTCTCCACCTTTTCATCACCATTAATGCCATAAACTCATCAATCTTCTTAGTTTAATTTTGATTAAGCTCATCAAAATCATTAATAATGATCAAAGTGGTAAATGAAAGGTCTTAAAACTTCTTTTATATCACCTTCTGTGAAGTGCTAATTACAAAATTATTTTAGCATGACTTAGGATCATCTAGCTTATATTTTGATGATTTTTGTGGGATTTGGTACTTAGATTTATTTATATTTTGCTTATAAGCCTTGTTTTAGCTCTCTAAGAAGTAAGAAATGAATTCAAATAAGTTGGAGTAAAGTTAAAGAAGTTTTGTAGTAGTACTGATTAACATAGTCCTATGTTTAGAAAATGGAATGTACACATAAACATAAACCTTATGTTTCTTAAAGGATGTATTTTGCTTCTTTAATAGGTTGGTCATATAAAGAACACTGTTTAGACTTGATGCAATGTTCCTTTATATGGTACTTACAAGTTATCGTGTTCCTAAAATTTGGACTCATGCTCCAAGTGAGGTATCTTATATGTAAAATAAAATGGGAACTAACCTAACTCAAGTTTAACATGGTGCCACATATATTTGAAAGTTGCATTAGCATTGATTATTAAAAAAAGAAATTAAGAGGTGTATAGAACAACGTAAGGACTTACATAATTTAGTGTTTGGATTGTGATAGCTTAAAAATTTAGGATTTTATTTTAAACGTCGAATAGAAGAGAAGAAGAAGAAGAAGAAGAAGAAGAAGAAGAGAGGCATCTAGGAGGCCTAAAAAATTAGTCACAAGATAAAGGAAAAGTAGGTGGGATTAAAGAAGAAAATGATCTTAGAGGAAAAACAAGAATATCCACCAGGATTCTTGAAAAACATTCATGATTCAAGCCATGAAAAATCACTTTTATTTCTTTTGTCTTTCTTATTTATTATGGAGTTTTACTATGAACTAAATTAGGATATAGATTTAGGTATATGAATCTTATAATTGTGTTTCGAATTGATTCTGTGATTAAATGAAAGATTATTTTTTAGAATTATTCATGCTTATTTATTATGTTAAATTGAAGTAACTAATATAGAAAATTTAATGTACAATTTATATATAGGATTGAAGTAGTAAAATGTAGAAGATATTATAGATATAATTAATTCACAATTTGAACTATGAAGATTGAATGTGTTTACAGAGATAAAAATACATGATCCTTCTGATTGTGACTGAAATATTCATGGGAATTCATAAAACAAATTAATACATTCTTAGGGGGTTTGATTTAAGAGCACTTTCAATAAAAATACTTACGGATAGGGAATGTATGTGCTAAATGTGAGAGTGAAATTGTAACTTTGCAAGTCCTATTAGTTTATAACTAGGATTAATCATTAAATTAAGATAAATTCAAGCACAGGAATGGTTTTATATAGATTCTTCATTTAGATCTATATTTACTAGTTGTTTATTCTTTTTTGTCACCTTAATTGATTATCTCTTATTCATTATTTTAGTTTGTTAATTTTCCTTCTTCAAATCAATCACTTATTTAATTAGATTGGATAATAAAAAGACACTTAATACTAGTGGTTATAGTCCTCATAGGATCAATAATCAAATCACTAACTATACTATATAAAAAGATAAGTTGACTTGCTTTAGTGATCCTTGTTTTTTGTCTTTCTTGTTTATTTTCTATCATACGAAGTTTTGGCACTATTTATAGGGATTTAGCTGCTAATAACAACTCATGAATTAATAATTGAAATATTTGTCACAAACCACATCCCTAACTCTAACTTGGGATTTTGTTATTAAACATAATGAAAATACAACCAAAACAAATCCTTGATTTATAATTTAATTGAGCATTCAAAACAAATATTAGATAAATAAGGCAGCCACACATTTAAGCACTTAATAATACCTTTATTTAATCCATCACTTTATTAAGAATATATATTATTATTGTTATTATTTTTTCATATGAATATTTCTTTTTGCACATGTGACATATTTAAATGTAAATATATAAGTTTAACATTCAAACTCAATTTCCAACTTGCATTTAACAAAAGCACCACTTTATTCTTCATACACACCTATAAACACGTCATATTCCATTTTCATAAAACTGTATTGATTCGATTCAAATACCTTAGTAAACCTTATGGTTATGTAAAGATATTTAACTTTAGGATAAGGCTCATATGATGGACTCTAATGAATGAAATGAAGTTATTAAGGCTTAAAGATAACTAAAGACTATTTAGGTTGAAGAATGAAATTTAAAATGACATTTATCTTTTACATATATGTACATATCAATGCAATCTTGAAACAATTCAAAGCAAGTTCTAAAGATACATCCATATAAAGAAAATTACACATTAATAAAAAAAATAATTAGCATAGATATCTCAATCTCAATTGTTTCAAAAACTTATAAGGATAATTAATTTACTAAAACATTTTCACATCCCTTCGTAACTAAACTATTAGTGCTAATTAAAGTTTATACTCCAAGTTAATGTAACTATTCATTTTATGCCACCCTTATATTCAACTTGTTTAATCTTAAAGTATGGTTATTAATTTAAGCCATTTAGAACAGAAAAAACTCCTTAACCATACTTAAACGTTACATTGTCCTAATTGTAAAAAATAAGAGCTCACGTACTTGCAAAAAATAGATCACTAAAATACATAAAAATAATAATAAAAGAGAGAAGTTGCTTTTTTAATAAGTAGATGATATGTGAATCATGGGCTAGCTAAACTAGAGGATGGTAACCTATATGCTCAAATCATAGATGACCTCCTAAATAGAACCTTTTTATTGTTAGTGGCTTGGCTCAATGCATTCATCTTTAATTGGTATAAGTGATCCTCAAGATTCAAACCTTCCATATTCTCCATTTAGAAGCCTTTAGAGAAAGATTTAAGTCTGTTGATATTCCCTTTGAACATAATAGACATTGTTAAAATTGTTATTTCTACTGTAACATAAGAAAAAACATTAGTAACAATAAGAGGTTTAAACCTATAAGAACACAACTTAAGTTTAAACAACTAAAATAATGAAATGTAATATGAATTCTTAATCAACATTAAACTCATTCTTAGAGATCATCTTATCATGAAAAACCTTTTTTTCCCCTTATAATTCCTTACACTTTTATAGGCATCATTACAAGTTTCCTCTAATTCTTATAGTTGCAACCTCCTATGCTCCCAAATTTCTTCCATATTAATGTTGAAACTCCTAATAACCAATTCATTTTATGCTTTAATTTGATTAGAAGTTAAATTCCAAACTACCAATCAATAAGGTGACATAATAATGGTATTCATATAGGTAGTCATAGTGGCTTTAGATTCCACCCATTTTGAGATATAATCAAAAGTTAGAAAATGTATAAATATAAATAAAAGATATAGGGAATGGTCATGTGAGATTGATTCCCTAAACATAAAAAATTCCTTGAAATAATATGAGGGGTTAGTGGCTTCTCATTAAGTCGGGATATAATACCTTTTTTTTTTGACATTATCATATAAACTTAAAAAAGAATATGAATCTTAAAATAAAGACAATAAATAGAAATCACATTCTAGCACTTTTTTCATCATCCAAAGCGACCTTTATAAGAATAAGAATGTCAAAAGGGGAGAATGTAAGTGATTTCATTTTCAAGAATGAACATTCTAGCCACTTGATCTGTATAATGTTTCCATAAGTATGGGTTAACCCACATACAATAACCTACAAATAATATTTGGAATCACTCTTGATCTTATCTTTTTAAGCCTTAGAAAAATTTAGAGGTAACATATTACTAAATAAATAATTTACAATATTTGCATACCATGGTAATATAACACTTATAAATAATATTTACTTATTAGGAAATGTTTCTTGTAAATGAAGTTCATCCTCTAGATGGGCTAAATGACTCAAATAATTTACGACATGATTTTCAATCTCAAGTTGTCTTTGATATCCAAGTCAAATTTGCAAAAGAGAAGTATCCATTTTATTAACCTTGATTTTGCCTCTTTATTTGCCATCAAATAATAAAGAGTTGCTTAATCAGAATAATTAATAACTTTAGTACTAAGAAAATAAGAATGAAACCTTTGTAAAAGAAAAGTAACAACTGAAAATTCCTTTTTAGTGTTGGAGTAATTTCTATAGGCATAATTTAATGTCATTGAAACACAAAAAAGACATGAGAGTTCTTTTTACAATCCTTCAACCTAGAACATTTACTACAAATCACTTGTATTGCCCATTATCTTAAAAGGTGCATTCCAATAAGGGGTTGGATATGTAGGGTAAAGGTCAACAGTTCTTTTAATTTATCAAAAACCTTTTTACATGTCTTATTGGACTTAAAAGCCACATCATTTTTAGTAACTTTTTTTAGAAGTCCTTATACGAATCTTTATGATATGTGCTTAATTGTTGATACATTTAATCCACTGTGCTTAGTGATTAATGCCTTAAAATGTTTAAGACACTCACTTTAGTTTATATTTGATTTTAGGTACAATTTGGAAGCATAACAACTAAAGTGAGCCGAAAGCATACTCATTGAGCTAGCTTCTCGATATTCATACTCTATTGTCTTCATAGAGCAAGAAGAAGAAGAAGATTACAAGAAGAGGAGATAAGATAGAGCATAAAAATAGAGAATGAACATTGTCTCATAGCTATATCATTTTAATTAAAATGTTACAGCCGTGAACCTTGTTTCAGTAAGGCTCATGACTGTCCCATTTCTTTTAAAACTTAACTTTCGAAAGATATGTGGAATATAAGGTGTTGGCTATGGAATAAAGGAGAACATGTGACGGATATCTAGTGTGAGGGTTAGAGGAGATATAACCGAGACAACACTTAGGCATTTCATGATATAAAATCATAATGGTGGATGACTGGAGCAAGGAGATGTGGACAACTGGCGCAAAGGAGAGTGAACAGCAGCTGATCCTTCTTCATTATTTCTCCTCGTCTTCAAGAAGGAGAGTGGATAGCAACTAATTCTTTTTCATTCTTGGAGATTACAAATGGAGAGTGGGCAGAAACCGAACATCCCTCATTCTTCTTGATTTCTTGGTCAATTCTCAACAAGAATAGGGAGATTCTTGGAGATTAATGGAGAAGATGAAGGGTTAACTTGCCTGACCCAAGTTTGGAGGTGAAATCGATGTCGAGGAGCACATTAAGCATATTATCATTATATATCCTTTTCTTTCCCTCTTTTCAGTTTTTTACATTATCTTGCATGGATTGATTATGTATTGTATGAGAATGATTTTTATTCTCTATTAAATCATTTGTCATGAGAACCCATTGCTAGAATTTGAATGTGATACGTAATAGTCATGTTTGAAGTTGTGTGTAGAAACTAACAGTATTAAATCATTAAGGATTACATAGCATAAGTTAAAGAGTCTGAGCTTGTGTGATTATTGCTTAGATTAGTCCATTTTTCTCAATTGTATTGCGACTGTCTGATTAAACTTAGAGAGTTATTTCTAGGTTATCTGATAGTTAGGGTTAATTAACAAGCTCTTCTTAATTAACTATGATCTAAGGAAAAACTTAAATTAACAGAGCTTATTATTAATTCACTATCAATAGTCTAAAGAGAGGTATGAAAATGATAATTCAATGACATATGTGAAATGATGAAGAACCTGAAAAGGAACTTAAAGTGTCTCTGAAAGAAGCTAAAAAGGTAACTAAGGTAAATATTCAATCCCCTGTAATTAAAGATTTTACTAGTACTTTGCCTCTTTTTCCTAGCAGGTTTGCTAAATCGAAGAAAGAGGAGCAAGATAAGGAGATTTTGGAAATGTGCAAAAAGGTAGAGGTAAACATACCTTTAATTGATTCCATAAAGCAAGTTCCTCGACATGCCAAATTTCTCAAGGAGTTATGCACTTCCAAAAGGAAATTGAGAGGAGACAAGAAAGTGAGAGTGGAGGAAAACATGTCTGCAGTCATTTAAAGAAAGCTTCCACCTAAGTGTAACGATTTAGGCACGTTTACAATTCCATATAAGATAGGTGATACTAGGTTTGAAAAAGCAATGCTAGATCTAAGAGCTTTAATTAATGTCATGCCATATTCCATTTATACTTCATTGAATTTGGATCATTGAAAGAAACATATGTTATAATTGAATTAGTTGATAGATCTAACGCTTATCCTGAAGGGGTTTTAGAGGATGTCTTAGTGCAGGTTAATGAATTGGTTTTCCCAACTGACTTTTATGTGATGAACATGGAGGGAGAACCTTCATCTAATTCTGCACCAATCCTTCTGGGCCAATCGTTTTTAAAACATCAAAGACAAAGATTAACGTGGATGCAGGAACATTAACTATAGATTTTAATGGTGAAATTCCTCACTTTAATATTTTTAAAGCTATGAGGTAACTTAGTGATGTTTGTTCAGTTTTTTCAATTGATGTCATTAATTGTTTGTCTCAAGAAGGTTTTGATATAGATGGTAAAGATGTATTAGAAGTCATTCTTTGGATGAATTTATAGGAAAACACTTTGCAAAGTTCTAACTTGTTCATTACAGATGAAATGGAAGAAATTGTGCTAGCATTGCAACCATTGCAACCAATACCGAGAAGGTATGTAATTTCAAATATTGAACTGCCAATATCTAATACGAAATCTTTAGCTTCAGTTGAGCAGGCACCTACAATTGAACTAAAACAATTACTAGAGCAATTAAAATATGTGGTTTTGGGAGAAGGAGAAACATTTTCGGTAATCATAGAAAGGAACTTAACCAAGCTTCAAGAGGAAAAACACATTCTAGTGTTTAAAGACCACATCATAGCTATAAGGTGGACCATAGCTGACATTAAACGTATTAGCTCTTTGACATGTATGCACTAAATTTTTTTGGAAGAAGGATCTAAACTTTTAAGAGAACCATAATGAAAATTGAATTTTTTGATGATGGAAGTGGTAAAAATAGTGATCTTAAAGTTTCTTGATGTTGGTATAATCTATCTAATTTTGGATAGTAAATGGGTGGGTCCAGTCTAAGTAATACTAAAGAAAACTAGGATTACATTCTTGAAAAATGATAATAATGCATTTATACCTATAAGAATTGAAAATGGATGGTGAGTATGCATCGATTACAGGAAGTTAAATGTTGTTACATGCAAGGATTGCTTTCCATTCCCATTCATTTATCAGATACTTTAACGACTTACAGGATGATTTCATTGCTATTTTCTTAATGGGTATTCAAGATATAGCCAAATTGTGATAGCTTTAGAGGATCATGAGAAAATAACCTTCACATGCCCATTTGGTACATTTGCCTATAGAAGGATACCATTTGGACTCTATAATGCCCAAGTCATCTTTCATAGATGCATGTTAAGTATTTTCTCTTAGTATATTGAGCACATTATTGAGGTCTTTTTGGATGCTTTTATAGTCTACGGGGATTTATTTGATGCATGCTTAGATAATCAAAATTATGTAACTGAATAATGCATCAAAATTATTCTTGTTCTAAATTCTAAAAAATGTCATTTTATGGTTGAACAAGGAATAATTTTGGGACATGTAATCTCATCTAAAGGAATTGAGGTTGATAAAGCTAATCGTAGGTTTCCGACATGAATAAGTTTTAATAATTTAACCTTGATATTCCACAAGCACATGGGTCATTGACGTAGTACCTAAGGTGTCGATCGCATGAGGAGGGTTAATCTAATCCTAAATTCTAAGGTCAAAAGTAATTCGTAATAATTCGAAATGAACAAAAGTAAAGTAAGAAGTTATTTCAATCACGCAATCAATTCCAAGAATCAAATTTGGAAATATAAACAGAATAGTAGATGCAACACCCAATCAAGAATCAACATGAGAACTACCAATTGAGAGAAAGGATAATTTTATTTGACTTTAATGAGAACCTAACTTATTATGAATTACTGGATTATCGGTTCTAGATGGTTCTAGGATTGATTACTCTCTCTCGAGTTATAACCATTAACCCTAATTTATAAACCCTAATTAGATTATAAGAATTGCAATCTCTTGATTAAGAATCTATCCAAAAACTAAATTAGATCCGAAGTTGTCCAAAACTACCGAAAACCTATGCAAGATCTCTCTTCGCACAAATTTATCGATTTGATTTGATTCTTGTTCTATTAAATTAACTAACTCTTGTTAGCCCGATTTAATGATTTTTCACTCGTTTCACCCTCTCAATTTATCACTAAATTATGCCAGTGTAGAAATTAAATCACAAGAAATCCAATAAAAATACAATAATCAAATTCCATTCATATTAAAGACAAAATAACCCGAAGGTTAGTTTAGACAATCCTCAACATTCAAACAATCATATCACCAACGGCTATCCCAAATTCTATACAATCATAAAATTGAAATTAAATTAAAATAGGATCGAAATGGATGACGGAGGCAGCAACGGTGGGAAGCCTCCTATTCTGGGAAGTACTTCGTGTAGGCTTCTTCTCCACGTCTGTCTTCCTTCTTCTCTTTCTCAATCTCTCGATGAACTCTCTAGGGTTTCTGAATTGTGGCTGATGCAAAAGCTCCTTCTCTATGTTCTTCTTGTTCTTTAAATACCTTTTGTGTTCTGAGCAGCCCTAGGATTTTTTCGGGGTCGAAAAGGTCCAAATAATCCCTCAAAACTAGACGTTTTCATTTGTTTGCCGATTTGCTCGATGAAGGCTACGATCGTGTCCGTACATGCCACGATCGTGGGCTACATCCATGTTGGATCGAAAAATAAAACATGCAAGATTTGGCTAAAATGGTAGATTTCAAAACTTTTTTAGAAATCAAAACACAGCGGAAGCAAG
>JANQAP020000147.1:3137090-3149813 GCA_026874005.2 Erythroxylum coriaceum
GTCAGATGATAAATTTTCTGTGTGTGCTCAACTCTCCGAAATCTGAGCAGGTAAGGTAATATGTTTTTTTTTATCCCTTAAATATTGGATCATAAGACTTGTTCCTTGCTTGCCTATATTTATGTAGGGACTATTATTAGGTCCTGTTGAGAAAGCATCATCCATAATGAGAATTCATTCCATGTTATCTTCATATAAAGCAGTTGATTCCATCATTCCAAGTGCAAATATTAAGAGGATCACTTATCAAAACCCTTAGTATAATGTTGTAAATGAAAAGATTAAAGGGACAAATTCCTCCATACGTTTTCATAAAATTCGAACCCTTAATGTTAACCTTTGCTATATTATTAAGTTTCATATAAATAAAGATTGTTTTTATAAAGGCTTGTTAAGTTTTTATTTAAATTTAATAACAATCTTAAAGTTCAACTCATAAATTTTGTCGTGAGATTTGAAAATAATGTCAGTATTAATCAATTATTCTTAATACAAAAATGTATAAGAAGATATTTTAACAAAGACATCAAATTAGATAAGACTTTTGATAGTAAATTGAAACCACATTTTTAAAAAATAATAGTATTAGTTGCAAAGTAATTCACTCCCCCTAAAAACTGAGTTAAATTCTCTCCATATGCATTCTTTCCTATAAGCTTACAAAACATTCTAAGTTGGTATCTTCTTTATAAACTCACAAAACATTCTGAGTTGGATTTTGTGCGAACCTGTGATATGACATAATGATCGATAATTGGCTTTAGGATGATAATCTAATCATAATTGCAGCTCATGAACTTGATTTTAGTCTCCATGAAAGGAATTAAATGGGAGAAAAAAACTATTAATATCAATTTTTAAGTAGTATTAATAATTAATTTTACATCTATAAGTGAATTATGACACTGAAACTTATAAAATAATTAAAAATTTTGAGTTTCAATAAATTTAATACTTAAATGAATTTATTTAATATTTTAAAATTTAGATAATTTATCAATAATATAACAAACTAATAAGAATTCAGTCTCGCAAATTAATTACAATTTGAGGAATATGACATTTGAGCAAAATATATCAACGTAAAGAAAATATTAAGTCAAAGTTCGTTTATATTTTTAAGCGGTGTCTCAATTATTTCTGAAATGGGAAGACTTTATTCCTCCATGAAACCATTTGTGTTACTTTTTTAGCGCTCCTTCTAGAGTTAAAATTAGAAGAAAGTTAACCTCTCCTCTATTTTGTTTTATTTGTTTGCATCTTGCAATGTTTTGGTATGTTGAAGAGGTTCATCAGAAAGGGAAGGTAGTTATACAAAAGTTCGTTGACGTTTGATAGAGTGCAATAGGGTGCGTAATGCAATCGACAATATATATATTTTTAATTTTTGTACTAAATTGTGATATAGTTGAGTATTTAAAATTTTTCATTATTATGTATATATTTACGTCCAACCAAAACAAGTTTAACGTTTTAAGAATGCTGGAAATGCAGCTGAATTGTGAGAGAAGTCTAACGGACGGCTGAATATTCTACATAAATAGCAGAGCTGCAAAGAAGTTGATCCTTTGTTTATTATATGATAAACTGTAGCATTTTGTTTGTATTCATTTTCTTCATACTTCTGCTTGCACATGATTAGCTAGACAGTCAGTTTCCATTAACTTCTTGGATACGTGTGAGGAACTAAGGATTGGCAAATTGTAATGTATGTCTGAAGTTGGCATCTCATTGACTCATATAACCATCATTTTCTCATCACCAGGCAGCAAGAGGGTGTAAGGGAATGTCTCGTGACATTGATTTCTTTGTTTCCTTTCGATCCAAAGCAAAAGTAACTGGCATGCAAAAACTGATTTTATTAGACAAATAACCAACACTTTTTTTGCGTCCTTTTTTCCTACTTTCTATTTCCTTTTCAAACCTTTTGCACTCTTTAGATTAGAAAGCTGAGCATATGCCTACTTACATTACAACGATACGAATCATTTAGGGAGCAAACAAATGGTGGGCACTTTTTGACCTCAACACAAATGATAAATGTTGCAAAACCAAGGACCCTGCTGCCAAATGTCTTGAATACAGCAATAGCGGCTTCAGAGGGGATTAAAATATGTCAAACTTCCTGCTATTAAAGCAGTATGGCTTTTGTTTCTGTTAGTGACTTATTTCTGTCTTTTTCTTTTGGAGCCAGGAAAAAATACGTGTTGCCCTTTATGTTAAAAAGGCTGCTCTGAAGTTTGTTGATGGTACTTACTCAATTTATATTTCATGCACACTTCAAATTTCTGTTTGTTTTCTTTTCTCACTTAATCCTTATATGGTGCAGCTGGTGCTGCAGTTGGTTTAGACGATGTACACAAGGTTTCAGAAGAGGTGAAAAAAGAAGGCTTTCAAATTGATCCGGATGTCCTGGCCACTATTGCTCGTGAACATGATCTTAAGATTTTGAAAGTCTATGGTGGGGCTGAAGGAATTGCAAGGACAGTTTGTGTCTCACTGAATGAAGGTGTCCAAAGTAGTGATGTATCTAGAAGGCAAAACATTTATGGCTATAACCGTTATCCAGAAAAACCTCCAAGAACCTTCTTTAGGTTTGTGTGGGAAGCAGTGCAAGACTTGACACTGATCATTCTTATGATTTGTGCTGCTGTTTCTATAGGTGTAGGAATTGCCACTGAAGGATGGCCAAAGGGCATGTATGATGGACTAGGAATCATATTAAGTATCTTTTTGGTTGTCATGGTTACTGCAATTAGTGACTACAGGCAGTCGTTGCAGTTCAGAGACTTGGATACGGAGAAGAAAAAGATTTTTATGCAGGTGATGAGGGATGGACGCAAACAAGTAGTCTCCATTTATGATTTGGTTGTTGGAGATGTAGTCCAACTGTCTGTTGGTGACATAGTTCCAGCTGATGGTATTTATGTGTCAGGATATGGTTTACTTATAGATGAATCAAGTTTGTCTGGAGAGAGCGAACCTGTCAATGTGAATGAAGACAAGCCTTTTCTTCTTTCGGGAACCAAAGTGCAAGATGGGTCTGCAAACATGCTAGTTACAGCAGTTGGCATGAGAACTGAATGGGGAAAGTTGATGGAAACTCTAAATGAAGGTGGAGAGGATGAGACGCCATTGCAGGTAAAATTGAATGGTGTTGCCACAATTATTGGAAAAATTGGTTTGGCTTTTGCTGTGCTAACATTCCTCGTGTTAACTGCAAGATTTCTGATAGATAAAGCAAAACACAAGGAATTCACGCATTGGTCTTCAAGTGATGCCTTAACGCTTCTGAACTATTTTGCTATTGCTGTTACCATAATCGTTGTTGCTGTTCCCGAAGGCTTGCCGTTGGCAGTGACTTTGAGTCTTGCCTTTGCAATGAAAAAGCTAATGAGTGACAAGGCACTTGTTAGGCATCTGTCTGCTTGTGAGACAATGGGATCTGCTAGTTGCATCTGCACTGATAAAACAGGGACCCTAACCACGAATCACATGGTAGTTGACAGGATATGGATATGTGGAGAAGCTGAAGTTACAAACAGGAAAAACAGCATGGGGAATTTAGATATCAAAGCTTCAAAAGAAGTGTTAAGCTTCCTTTTTCAAGTTGTTTATCGCAATACTGGTTGTGAAATGACTAAGGATGAAGCTGGAATTGACAAAATTTTGGGAACGCCAACAGACAAAGCATTGTTTGAGTTTGGCTTGCATTTGGGTGGTGTTTACCATGTATATTTGAGAGATTTTCAAATACTAAAAGTTGAGCCTTTCAATTCGATTAGAAAGAAGATGTCCACACTTGTGCTTTGTCCTGAAGGGGGACAACGAGCTTTCTGCAAAGGTGCATCAGAAATAGTACTACAAATGTGTGACAAGGTCCTTGATGACAGTGGGGAACCTGTTCCTCTGTCTGTAGAAGAGGTAAGAAATATCTCGGATGTCATAAATGGTTTTGCTTCTGAGGCCTTGAGAACTCTTTGCTTGGCTTATAAAGACATAGATGGCACTTTCAACGGACATGACATCCCTGATTCTGGCTACACATTAATAGCAGTGGTTGGAATTAAAGATCCTGTTCGCCCTGAAGTTAAAGATGCTGTTCGGACTTGTTTAGAGGCTGGAATTACTGTTCGTATGGTTACTGGTGATAACATAAATACTGCTAAAGCTATTGCAAAGGAATGTGGCATACTTACTGAGGATGGCTTGGCCATAGAAGGACCAGAGTTTCGTGGTAAGACATATGAGGAGATGAGGGAAGTTATTCCAAAAATTCAGGTATCGTATGACTTCCCAGGAGAGTGATCCTTTCGCACTTTAAGATTTGTAACTTGTATCAATTGCTTGTGACAAATAGGTTATGGCCCGTTCTTTGCCGTTGGACAAACACACCTTGGTGACAAATTTGAGGAATATGTTTAAGGAGGTTGTGGCAGTTACTGGGGATGGAACCAACGATGCTCCTGCTTTGCATGAAGCAGATATTGGACTTGCTATGGGCATAGCTGGGACAGAGGTTTGCATATGTTTCTTAGTTTCATGCAGTTCTAGTTGATCATTTGTCTATCTCTTGCATGTCTGCATTTATGGTTTAGTATCATAATAGTTGTGACATTTTAGTCCACAATAATTCTTTTACTTCCAGGAACAGTGTAAACCACTGATGAATTTGTTTCTAATACTTTTATCTTCAAAGTGAAAGTTGTAAATTCCAAACGCAAAGCATACAAGAAACTCGTGGACAATCAAGCTGCTTTTGTTGCTAGACCCATTATAGTATCAGGATATTCCATAAGCAAAGCACTTAAAGCCAAGTTTTATCCATGCTAATGATGTTGCTGTAATTTTGATAACGCTTATTGCATGTCCTTATTTTAGGATTTTCTGACATTAGAACTTTCCATGAAATATTAAAATTAGAATAAATATTTCTGGTTGTATATAATTTCTCGAATATGTAACTGGTTCGAGTGTTCCGGTCTTTGAGAATACAAAATTAATGACTGCAAGATCAACTTTTAACATTTTACTTCAAATGATTTGATCTTAACAATTATATTTTTGAAATACAAATTTTGGAGTATGTCCACAAAAAATTTTGTGATGTTAAAATTGGTATTCATTTATTTAAAGTTCTATTCAATTTCCTTGGCCTTATTATAGAATATGAGAAAGGAGGTTAGCAGGTTTAATTGTAAAGTAGTCAGTTAATAAAATTGACAGTCATTTCTTTTTATTCAATTTCCTTGACATTATTATAGTATATGTGAAAGGAGGTTAGCAGATTAATTTGAAAGTAGTTGGCATAGCTCTTTTCTCCTTGAGCTTTGGCTCAAAGGTTGACTGCTTGCATATATTTTCAATTTGTCAACCCATGATATTACTGCCACAAATATCTATGTTGCAGGTTGCTAAAGAAAATGCTGATGTAATTATAATGGATGACGACTTTTCAACTATTGTTAATGTTGCTAAATGGGGTCGTGCAGTTTATATCAACATTCAAAAGTTTGTCCAGTTCCAGCTTACAGTTAATGTTGTTGCTCTTATGATCAACTTTGTTTCCGCTTGCTTCACAGGTACTTTGACTTTTCAAGCTTGCTCTTAGCTTTGTAACATTATTTTTTAACGCAGAAGATTATGTTACCTAGTGTCAGTTTCATCTTGCACATGATATTTTCAGGTTCTGCTCCTTTAACTGCTGTGCAGTTGCTTTGGGTCAACATGATCATGGACACTCTTGGTGCATTGGCATTGGCTACAGAACCTCCAAATGATGGATTGATGAAAAGGCCTCCCGTGGGGAGGGGTACAAGTTTCATTACAATGGCCATGTGGAGAAACATACTTGGTCAGAGTGTGTATCAACTAATTGTGCTTGGAGTTCTCAATTTTAGTGGGAAGCGCCTGTTAGGATTAAGTGGCTCAGATGCTACCAGTGTTTTGAAAACTTTGATATTTAACTCTTTTGTTTTCTGCCAGGTAAGATCTATAGTGATTGAGCCTACTGTTTTGATAGCTGTCTCATCTTCATCCGTATGATTGCATCATACTACTCGAATACCTGTATAAAAAAAATTCTTTTAACATTACTTAGCTTCTACAACAAAATCTGCAGCCAAAAAATATACAAGTTTCTAATGACTCTCTTACGTATCCTTAACGATGAACTATTTAATTTACACTACGAAGTATATCTTTTATTAGATGAACGTTAGAAACAAAAATGTTTACAGTCATCTTGTATAAGTTGTTGATGAGGTTAGCCCTTTCCTTCCAGGTGTTTAATGAAGTAAACAGTCGTGATATAGAGAAGATAAACGTATTTCGAGGAATGTTTGACAGCTGGGTGTTCTTAGGTGTTATGGTGACAACTGTGACGTTTCAAGTGATAATAGTCGAATTCCTGGGGACCTTTGCAAACACCGTCCCATTAAGCTGGGAATTATGGGTGCTAAGCATTGCAATAGGAGCAGTAAGCCTGCCAATAGGAGCTGTGCTGAAGTGCATCCCCGTGGAAAAAGGTACACCAAAGCAACATGATGGGTATGATGCTCTCCGAGGTGATCCAGAAATTTCTTGAGAGGTAAAATTGCATACTTACACCAATCGCAGAACATATAAGATACTGAAAGGCCTTTTTTGCTTCTTTGTTTTTCCCCGAATTTGAAGGAAGCCTCAATTGGTGTGGTTGATTTTTCAGAATGTAACCTCAAACCCTTTTGAAGGGAGCTGAAAACATTTTGATGCTAAGACAAATTTCACGTGTCTCTTAAGTGTCAGGGAGAAGCTGGAGTTAGTAATCCTGCGGAATCAAACTTTTCGCCCTTAGAACTTAATAACTCAGGAGTTTTCAAGTTTTCATCACAAATTTCAGCTTTAAAGAATAAAAATACTAATCAATTTGGCTCTGTACATGCAATTAGGAGAATTTTGTTTGTCCATTTCTGTTATTCCTTTTTGTTCTGTAAGACTGTTTTTGTTTTAAAGTTCAGGATCTTCGCACCATGAATCGTACCAAAAGTTTGAACTCGTCTTTTCCTCTGTTTTGTTGTGTCGATGTGCTTGATATACTGGAAGGAAAATTAGGTAAGTCATCTTGTGTAGCAATTATGTGAATTAAAGTAAGTATTTGCTAAGCCAAGAAGGTCGAACGTGTTATTGAGCAGAATCCGAAGTGGCTAATGTGATTAACATGCAGAGTACATGGGAGCTGTTGGGATTATGTGCTGGCATAGTCTAGTTGAGTACGTGGGAGATGTTGGTGTGCTGATTGTTAGCTAATTGAATAAGTCGTAGCTATTTATTTCCTAGTAGTGCTAGTAGTCGTTGGAGTCCTTATTTTTGGTAGTTAAGGTCATGAGCTTAGGGGATGGTAGTTTTCCTTCTGTATTTAAGCTATTAAAGTTCATTCACAGATCCAAATAGTGTGTTTCATTCTTGCCCAAAGAAGAATTCTAATTATTATCATTGTTAGCTTCGATTGGGACCTATCATTGGTATAGAGCTAGGTTATAATGGGAACTAACGAGGAAAGAATCGAGCAATTGGAGGCTGGGCTAGGAGCACTTCAAAACGGTATAAACCAGATGGAACTTGGTTTAAATGACAAGTTGCATCAAATGCAGGAAACCATTAACACGTTATAAGAAGCTTAACTCTCCAACAAGGAAGTATCCAGCAGCAACGCCAATGACCATAATAGATGTTTTCACAATTATAGCGACGACTACAAAGATCATACAGAAGGGACAGGACCGATGTTCTCGTCCAAATTGACAAAGCTTGAACTTCCAAGGTATTCAAGAGACGATCCACGTCCTGGTTCAACAGAGTAGCGCAATTCTTTGAATTCCACGACACCCCGACAGCACAAAAAGTGTCATTGGCAGTCATTCCACCTTGAGAGTGAACCTAATCAATGTTGGCAATGGTTACGAGGATCCTACAAAGAAGAAGGGAGAGAAGTGATGTGGGTAGATTTTGAAGAACTCTGGGCTTGTTTTGAACCTACGGGCTGTGAAGATTTGGATAAGGCTTTATCAAAGGTGAAATAGGAGGCCTCGCTACGAGACTATGAGAGAGAGTTTGAAAAAGCTAGGAAATCGAGTGCACGGATGGACACAAAAGGTATTGGTTCGAACGTTTATGGGAGGCCTTAAATCAGAAAATGCAGATGGCATTCGGATGTTCAAACCAAAATCATTAAAAAAAGCAATTAGTTTAGCGTGAATGAGAAATGACCAGCTAAATCGTCAACGAAGATTGACATGGCCACAACAACTCAAATCGGTCGCAACCTGACTTGTCTACCCAGATGAAATCCAAATCAGCACCACCTATGAATTGCCTGCCTTGAGAAGAAATGCAAAAATGGCGAGAACAAGGCCTTTGTTTCAATTGTGATGACAAATTCACCATGGGCTATAAGTGTCGAGGACCTCATCTCTTGCTGTTAGAAAGGAACTTTAGTACAACATATGAAGAGGAAAAGGATGAGGAGGAAGAAGCTCTTGTTAATGATCAAAATGAACCGGAAATCTCCTTCCATGCTCTAATTGGATGGTCAACTTCTAAAACCATACGAATTATAGCTAAGATCAGGCATCATGAGACAATTGTCCTCATAGACAGTGGTTCTACATATAACTTTATTAGTGAGAAGATAGCCGGTATGCTACACTTATCGATGGTTCGAATCAAGTCATTCAATGTCAAGGTAGCCAATGGAAAACTATTTATATGCCAAAAGAGGTTTGAAAATGTGCATGTATTATTTCAGGGAATTCCTTCTCTCTTACTCTCTACTCTTTGCCACTAACCGGGTTGGACTTGGTGTTAGGCGTACAATGGCTAGAACAATTAGGAATTGTGGCATGTAATTGGAAAAAATATGACAATGGAGTTCAGATGGAGAAATCAAACTCACAAGTTACAAGAAACAGATGCACAACCCATTCAAGTCGCATCCTTGAAGGTTGTTTCAAAGGAATTATGGCAAGGATGCTCTATGTTTGCAATTTGCCTACAATCCACAACAAATAAAACACAACAGGATATCCATCCAGACATGCAGCAACTAATAAAAGCGTTTAAGGAAAATTTTCAAGAGGCAAATCAACTACCTCCAGCAAAAGAAATTAACCACCAAATTACTTTGAAAGAAGGAACCGAGCCCATCAATGTGAGACCCTATAGGTATGTCTATTTTCAAAAAACTGAAATTGAAAAACAAGTTTATGACATGTTAAAATTGGGGCTTATAAGATCAAGTACTAATCCTTTTTCATCTCCTGTTTTATTGGTTAAAAAGAAAGATGAGACTTGGCACTTTTGTACGGACTATAGAGCTCTTAATGCTGTAATCATCAAAGATCGATTTCCAATTCCTATAGTTGATGATATGCTATATGAGCTCTAGGGGGCAACTTACTTTACTAAGCTCGATGTAAGAGCTAGCTACCACCAGGTATGGGTACACCCTTTAGATATTCCTAAAACTGCTTTTTGTACTCACAATGGTCATTACGAATATTTAGTCATGTCTGTTAGTCTTTGTAATGCGCTGTCTACTTTTTAAGCAATTATGAATTCTATACTTTGACCTTATCTTTGCAAATTTGTGTTAGTCTTTTTTTGACGACATTATGATCTATAGTCCCAATTGGAACATGCATTTTGAACATATTAAACAAGCTTTTGAAATATTAAGGCAACACCAATTTTTCATTAAAATTATCAAGCGTGCATTTGGTCAACAGGAGTTGGAATATTTGGGTCATATTGTTACTCCTCAAGGTGTAAGAGTATATCAAGGCAGCATTGAAGCAATGCTAAATTGGCCAAGCTTACTAATATTTCTGAATTGTGTGGATTCTTAGGCCTTATAGGTTACTATAAGAAGTTTGTTCGTAATTATGACATCATTGCTTGGCCCCTTACCAACTTGCTAAAAAAGGGACAATATGCATGGGCAGAGGATGCCGAAGTAGCTTTCCAAGCACTCAAAACAAGCTATGACTTCAACTCCTACACTTGCTATGCATAATTTTAATGATGTTGTCGTTGAATCTGATGCTTCAGGAGATGGAATTGGTGTCGTTCTAACTCAGCAAGGGAAACCAATAGCCTGCATAAGCCTAGCCTTGGAAGTGTCTAAACAATCATGGTCCATCTATGCTCGAGAAATGTTGTCCATTGTTCACGCCATCCAAACTTGGAGGCCATACTTGTTGGGACGAAAGTTCTATATCTAAACAGATTAAAGAAGCCTCACATATTTGCTAGAGCAGTGAATAGCAACACCGAAGCAGCAAAAAATGGTGGCAAAATTCTTGGGAGATGATTATGAAATCATTTACAAACCAAGATGGGAGAACTCAACAGCAGATGCACAATCAAGAGTGGTAGGTAGTCTTAGTCTTAACGGTTTGTTTGCTTCTCATGCTTCTTTATGGGATGAAATCAAACTTGAGGCTTTTGGACATCCATATAAGGGAAAAATTGGCAAATTGGCTACTGAAACACCAAGGGATCCTTACATATGGAGAAATGGGTTGGTGTACAATAAAAATAGGGTGGTGGTTTGTTGATGAATTTTGCAAAACAATCTACTAGTTTTATGCTTAAAAATCGCAAATATATGGGTCGTGACTTGTAGTTAGAAAGCAGATATCGATCCGACAGGGATTGATGCCTAGACACTACTTAATTCAGAGTACACTTTGTTTAAGAAACAAAATTGTTTAATGAAAATAAACTGAAAAATTAAATTAAAATTAAATGACTAACAATGAACAATTGACAATACCAAAATATAGAAAATTGGAATTCAAGGTTTTAATGACTAGAAATCACTTTCTTCCTATCTTGTCTCCCTCTTATTTTATTAATCGAATTGTGTCTCAGCTAAGATGTCCAATTTTATTAACTATCCTCTCTCAAGATATAATTAATTGTAAATGATCAAATTAAATGAAGTTGATTAAGCAATCTCTCAATCTACTCAATCACTTTACCAATTTAACTAGCTATTAAGTTATCCTATGGGTGATCAATTAAATTGGCCAAGATTTCTCTTTCAACTAATCAATCAATATGATGAATGTAAGTCTATAGTACGCCAACTCTCGTTGTACGATCCTACATAGATTACCCTACTCAATCTCTCAATTATTGCAAGGTATAAATATAATCAACATTCATCAAAGACATCTTTTATTCAAATCAATACAATAGGAGTCTAACAAAATAGTTCAAAAGTAATCCCTAAAAATAAATCAGCCACTCATGGTCTTTATAACATCACCAACATTCAAATATTCCATCTTACAATGACTAGAAGAGATGAAAATGACAGAAAATTGAATAAAGAAAACTCCTTCTCTTCTTTACCAAAATCTGAAAATTCTGATGTTGATGTGCTATTTTACCAATTGTGATTGATAATTCTTGAATCTCTACCTTCCTCAAGGCTCAAAATCTGGATTTTTCACTCAAAGAGGCTCTTCTCTACAGAGGTATCACATCCTTTCTCTTCCATAGGAGTTTAATATCTTATATAATCCAGAAAACCTAAAATTTTATAAAACCCCACATATGTTCTCGGATTAAACTTCCCACAATCATGGGAATTGGCATGATTCCCACGATCATGGGATCTTGCAACAGAATGATTCCTCTTCTCTTCTCCTCTTTGGTCTCTAACTCAATCTCCAAGTTGCTCAATCTTCATTCCTACATAAAAATAATCAATTCTTACCCTAAATTAATATTAAACATAAAAGAACAACAATGAAGATCAAACTAAACGAAAACATACAAAATAAATTCTAAAATACAATAATAATAAATTATTATGCAAGAAACACATGCCAAATACCTAGAAAAATATAGACTAATGCACAACTATCAACTTCCTCATACTTAAATCTTTGTTTGTCCTCAAGCAAAATGAATACAACCAATCAATTTCATCACTTCATTTTTGCAAAAATCAAAGCATACAATCCCTCAAATTTTAGCTAACTCAAATATCAAGTTACTATACATATCATGGCCACTTTTCATTAGTGTACATAAGCAAACTCAACATATGGCACCATCACTCGAAGATAAGTATAGATGCAAAATGAATCTTCCTCATAGTTTCACTCATTTCTCTCAAGTATTTGATGGTTAGTATTTCGCTCAAACTTCCTATAGAAAATTACACTACCATAGACTTGCTAATACACCAATTCTCCTCTATAATGATTGCATGCATAAATAGATCAAAGTACTTGCTTAGGGTTGTAATGTGGTAAGGGTTAAGGTGGGTAAAGAGAGTAAAGGGTTTAACACAAGCATTCGTAAAGTAAAAAGTCAGTAAAAGGGATAACAAAATATAATTCCGAAATACATAAGTGTAAATATGTTAATACTCTACACTTATTTGTGCTACTCAAGTGTTCTTCCTTTTTCTTTTCCTTTTCTTTCCATTTTTTCATTTTGCTTTCTTTTTCTCAATACATGGAAGAAACTATGAATAAAATAACAAATAAATACCATGTGATTCAAAAGTAAAAGTATCCTCAACTCATCTCGGTAAAAATTTTTCACAACAATCCTAATTAATAGATTACTTAATACTCTACTAAGCTTGTGAATGGGTAGGTTAATGGGGTTTCAGGATTTAAATTTTTTGGGTATTTTCAAGAAACAAAATAGTTAAGGCTCAAC
>JANQAP020000147.1:3156198-3167799 GCA_026874005.2 Erythroxylum coriaceum
CTCCGGTGGGGAGTAATACTTCACCACATGCAAATGGGCCAACGTATGAAGATCTTGGACTCTCACATGAGCATCCTCTCCTACTCAATCTTTTTCAGTCTTTAAGTTTTTAATAAAAACCATCTTGTCTAGATGTAATAAATTATCCATCTTATATTATTTCATTATATATCTCATACATAATGAATGCATGGCAAAGACTAAGGTTGGTAATTTTCTAAATGGCATATAATCACATAATATCCTATACTATTTGCATCCATTTATCCATTCATCTTATGAACTAATAGGACACATTTGATTATCCATCCTAGAACATAAATAAAATTACAAGGTTTTTAGGACCAAAAAAACTTCTTAGACTTAGATCTTCCATTTCGAACTTTTCATCCATATGACCCGGCCCATTCGATAAAAATGTGTAATGGCATTTTCATAAAAACGAATTTTGTCACTTTGAAAACAAAAAAAAAACAACACTTGTTTTCATCAAAACTGAAATCTTGGCAATATGAAAACAAAACATTCCAGCACTTGTTTTCAGTAAAACCGACACTCAAAAAACATTCCAGTACTTGTATTTCATCAAATCGAAACTTTGTTAAAACAAAAATTCTAGCACCTTGGTTTTCATCAAACCAAAACTTTGTTAAAACAAAATTCTAGCACTTTGGTTTTCATAAAACCGAAACTTTGCCAATACACCAAAGGATACATCGAAACCATTACCTATGCTTCTCTTCGATCCATGGTTGCTCCATCTTCAATATTACAGAATTTTGTACATTACAAAATCAAAGAAAATAGAAAAAAGGAACCAAGGAGGAAACATGATGATGATAGGTCACCCTTCTTGTTACAAAACAAATGAAGAAAAATTTACAAGGTAAAACTATATTATATGGACAACAAAAAGAGAAAAACATACACACATATATTTCTACACATAAAAATATGCAGCATATAACATTTAATTGACAACCTATGCATCACATATAGGAACCGAAATCATGCATAAGAAAATGGTTTTGATACGAATTGTTGGATCAAAAACAAAAGCATGCAAGATTTGGTTAAACGGTATATTTCAAAACTTTTTTGAAATCAAAACACAGTGGAAATAACATACGAAAGCAACATGTTTCAGCTATATATGATACAGTATAAGGAAAATAATTTACATAAGAATAAGGTGGTAGAAATATACCGACTCCTTGATACAGCTTTGACTCCTTGCTTTTGTATCCTCTCCAAATCCTTGCTATAGCTTTGACTCTTTTGTATCCTTTCCTTTGTCAATGTATCCTCTGCTTCTTGTTGTATCCCCGAACAATCCGATCTACTACTTGTTCTTCTTAGACAACTTAGTTAATAAGAACCTTTGGTTGGAAAGGAGAAGAAGTATTTTGAGGAGATTTTTCTTAGAAAAAAGAAGCCAAAAATGAGACTCTTTTCATTCAAGTTTTGGCTATGTATGTATGAGAGGAGAGATTGAGTCAAAACAAAATGCAAGAACACCTCTTCCTCTCCTTGTCAATTTCGATTATCATTAAAGAAAGATGTGATGTGCATCTAATGCATCACTTCATTCTTTAATCAATCATAAAGAAGCCAATAAATGAGACTCTTCTCATTTGTTTAACATAGCCATATGAAAAGACCTATAACCTAAATGAGACCTTCTCATTTTCAGTTATGGATGAGAGAAGGAAAAGGTAATACATCAAATGCTCCTCTTCCATTCTTTAATGAAATGAATGCTAAAAGGTTACATTACATGCCATCATTAAAAGACAACCATAAAACTGTTTAATGATAAGATCATTACTCCATTTAATGATGATAAAGCATGATAAAAACCATCTTTAATTTAGCAATTGAATGCTAAATGTGTAGTTGCACATTTAGGTGTAAAAAACTGAAATATGCCCTCTTCTTTTTTAAATAAGTTTGTTTTAATTTAATTAATCTAATTAATCAAATCAAACCAAAGTCAAGCCTAATATTAAATGTTCATTTGGACTTCTAAGTAAAGTAAGCCCAACATTCAATCGTGGGCTTTAAAACCTCTATTTATATTTCTTACTTTGCTAGATAACCTTCCTAGAAGCCAAATGGGGAATCTAATTGGACTTATATAATTCAAGTTCCAATAATCCCGGAATTAATTTAATCTCATTAGAGTTAATTCCAGCTTATTAACCAAATGACATTCCACTAAAGATAATTGGTTAAACTCTTGAATTACTAAATATTATGAAAATACATGTTTCAAATCAGATGTCCAATTTCAAACTTTATTATTAACCATATTATAGCCATCCACTCAATAAAGGGTCAAATTATCGTTTTGCCTCATGTTGGTTTTTCCTTCTAGATATCTCGTTTTACTCTATATGGTGATTAACATATAAGATCTCATCTTGGTGCTAAGACTTGATGGGTAGGTAGTCCATCAAACTACTGGTGCTAGTTTAATTACCAAACTCTGTAAAAACATCTAAAAGTGATGATATCACTATAAACTCTTTATTTAGGTGAATGTTTCCTGATACATATTTCAATTAATAATTCCAACATGCAAACACTGGATTGATACTCTATATAAATCCATTCCGATCATAACAAGAATTATAATAAAACATATATGAGTTCACCATTCATCAAGATTGTGATTTATAGTAACAATATGCTAAGGTGTATGTTTTAAGATTAAAGTAACGGCCCACTTTATTCTTTGAAACATACTTGATTCCAGATTCGTTTAATATTGCCATTATCGATAGTCAACTACTATCATAATATGAAACTCATCATTCCCTTGGAGTAAACTCTTTTACTTACATGGAGATAAATCGCAACACTATAGTCTAAACCATAATCAAGTGACCAACTTGATTATTCAATTATGAATTAACTAATTTATATTCTAATAATATACATGTTTCCCATACATCTCCATGTATATGTATATTACTTACAAAAGAATCTTGATGCCTTATGACTAGATATATAATGCTATACAAAAAAAACCAAACTCTTTTTTTATTAATAATAAATATTTTCATTACAAAAGTAACTCGAAGAAAATTAAGTTATATGTAAATACACTTGCTTTCCAGGGCACTATATTTATATGACTCCAACACTTATACTTCATCTAGGACCTGCGCACTTGCAGTATTTAAGGATTTTAATTAGATTAAGACTTAGCACTAAACAAGTTTTTGGTGTCATTGCTAGGGAGGAGTAGGATTAGTTTAATTTTTTTAGTCTAAGGAGTTTTCATCATCTCTTGTAATTGTGGTACCTAATTACAATAAATATAGAAAAAAAGGGATAGAAAGAAGGTTGGGAGCAAAGTAGAGACACAACAGTTTAGACATCATAAGGCAACTATAAGGAGTCTAAAAAGTTAAATGATGGAGGAAATATATTGTAGGGAGCAAAGGACCCTTGCGGACTTCAATAAGGCACAATTTGGTTCGAGAAGTCATCATTCTTATTAGAACACGTACAATCTGGGGTGACAGAACCACCAAGATATTTGATGGTCTAACAATGTAAAGGCTCACTTGGGATATCAAAACCTCCTAGGATTTCAGTAAGAAGAGTCTAGTTCATGGGATTCTAAATTGGAAAACATCGTAGATAAGTTCATGAATATGGAAGAGGCCTAGAAGAGACTATAAGAGAAGCTTAAGCAAGTAACGGAAGATCATGCCTCTTTTATTCACAACCTAGAGTTTCAAATGGGCTAGCCTTCTAAGGGGTTTTGTAAATGAAGTATGGAAAACTGACCGCACAATATGTAAGTAAATTCAATAGTGCAATGTAAGACTATCACACTTAGGAGTTAGAAAGAGTTAGGAGAATCAATGGATAGATAAGCTAAAACCAACCTTCTAGAAGACTAAGAGAAGCATAAAAAGGATGAAGAAAAGAATTAGGACAACATTCCTCCTCCAGCTTATACGCCAAAATTACCATTTCCACAAAGACTCTAAAAGAACAAATTAGATACCCAATTTGCAAGGTTTGGAGAAAAGCTAAAGAAATTGAAAATTTTCTTGCCCTTTGTGGAAGCTTTGAAGAGCACACCCACGTACTCAACATTTCTCGAAGATATATTCTCAAATAACTGGACTTGGGATGATAATCAAATGGTAGCCCTAATGGAAACCTCCAGCTCCTTAATTACCAACCATATGCCTTTACAATTGATAGATCCAAAGAATTTTACAATTTCCTGTGTAGTTGATAACTTAACAATTTCAAAATGTTTATGTGACTTAGGTATAAATTAACCTTATGCCTTTGTCAATTTTTTAAGAGAATGAGGGTGGGAGATATGAAACCAACTTTTATGTTTATTCAATTGGTAGACCAATCAATGAAGAAATTGTTAGGGTTGGTAGAGGATGTACCTGTGAAAGTGGACAAAAAAGCTTTGATCAATATCCATGAAGACAACCTTATCCCTCGAATTGGTGATGAACAAGTGAAATTTAATATGAATAAGGTATTAAAGAGTCTAAAGGAGGGTGACTCATTCCGTAGAATTGATGTGGTTGAATCTTTTAAGGAACCAAAAGAAGAAGAACAGATGACAACAGACAAACTGCTGTTGAAATAGATAAGAAAGTCTTATTCATAAAGTGGAATTAGAAGAAGAGATAAGGGTGATTGAAGAAGAACAAGAACAGATCTCCCTCTTACAAGACAAATTGTTGGATTCAATAGAAGATTCATGGAGTTTTTTTATTCCCTATTTTATTGACATTTTGTTAGTAAAAAGGACATTACTGCACTTAATTGGTTTCATTAATGTCATCAATATTGCCCTTTTGATTATCTTTCAATATGTAGCTTGTTTACAAGCTACAAAGTTAAAATTAGGAAACATGGGTGGAAGCAAGCCATTTATAATTGATCCCAGTTGAGCTTCTAAGGATGTAAGGTCAAGCAAACAACCATAACTTAGCACGTTTAGTATTTAGATTTAAATTGTTGCATAGTTAGATTTGTTTTAAATTCTAAAAATAAGTTTTTAATGATTTGATACGATTTGGATTGCTAACTCTCTTACTCTTTTTAAAGTAATTATAAGATAGGGCAACAATCTCGGGCATCAAGTGCATTTGGTTTCATACACCAACATCAGCATCACCTCAATTACTATGATGAGTTCTTATGTTCTAATCTTTGTCTTTTTATTTTATTTTATTTTTATGCTTTTCCTATCATTTTGTTTTATTTCCACCTTATGTGTTGATTTTTCTTAAGTGTTCTCCCCACATTAAGGACAATGTGTTATTCAAGTGTGGGGAGATGTGTTTATTTTATTCTTTCATTTTGAATGTGAATTTTTCATACTAATTTGTTTAGGCTTGCATGATGTGATTCGTGTGAATGTGTCAATGGCTAGGACTTAATGGAATTGTTTTAAGTTTGAACATAGTCTTTTAGGTACGAAGATTTATTAGCTCGTGAGATTAGTGACCTAGGTTATTTTGGATAAATATACATGTTAATTGGAATATAAGGTTAGTTTATTCACCCTTTGTCACATTCATTTATAATTTTAGGCCAATCGAATAAGTAGCATCGTTAGTATCTTTTCATGAGAATTACTAGATTAAGTAATGAGGTTGCAATCATAATAAAAAAAGTGTAAAAATCTTGTATAATTAACTATTCTGTTTGCCTTCGGGTTATGAATAGAACTAGTAGCTAATTGAGAAAGTGATGTAGTTGAGTAATTGGGGGATATTCATCACAAATGTTTACCTTAGCATCAAAAAGCTATAATGACATTGCATCCAAACACTTAATAAAAACATGACCTAATTGAGTAACCAGATCAACATTCATTACAAATGTTTGCCTTTGCGTAAAAAGGCTAGGTTCATGTCACTAAAAATTAACAAAAATAATGTTTTGTCAAATAAAACTACCGATCTTTATGAACAGTTTGAATTTTCATGAAAACTGACTTAGGTTTAGTTATAAGTTTGATTAATTGAATAATTATCAATGTGTGTGCAAGTGATAATGGTGAGTAAATTTGACATTGAAGTTTTGATTAATATGTATATATAGTTCGAAGTACTTAGACATAAATTTCTCAAGTTAATAAGTTAGAACGACTTAAAAGATAGTGTTTGTAGTTAAATTTGTTTCGTGAAGTTTAATGCCATTACCTCATTATTTCATTTATTTGTATGTTATGTTTTGGTGTGATTTTGTTTTTCTTGTTTTGTTTTGCTTAAGGACAAGCAAAAGTTTAAGTGTAGAGATGTTGATAGCGGTAGATTGCATAATGTTTAGTGAGTAGTTTAGGATGTGTTTAGTGGTTAAATTTAACGTTTAATGTATGTTTAAGTTAGGATTTTGTTATTTAGTTAAATATTTATGTTTTGAGTGTTTTTTTGGTTAGAGCACACTATTGAGCTTTAATTTTATGTGTGTTGAGGTGCCATGATGTGTTTGTTAGTGTTTCAGGAAAAATATTGAAGAACAGAGATGATTCGAACAAAACCAGTCACAATTGTGGCATGTTATGCCACAATTTTTACAAAAGGTGAAACAATGTATCACGACAGTGGCCTGTGTGACAGAGAGTGTGGACAACCTTCCAGTTTTAAGTTTTCGAGGGACTTTTTGGACCTCAAAAATCTCTAGGGTTACCCTAAATTGAAAAGACTATATAAGGCATAATGATGTAACTCTAATGGAGCTTTACATTCTACGATATTTGGAAGAGTCCTAGATAGAGGAGGAAGAGGAAGAGGAGGAGAGAGGAAGCAAATCTTCACAGCTGCTCCTTTCCCTTCCAAGTGATCGTTTCTTTTCATCTTTGTATTTTTTTATTTTGAATGTTAAGATGAATATGAGAATGATGATTATGGGTTTTAGATTGTTGATGATTTTCTAGCTTTTGTTTAGGGATTTTGAATTGATTCAATGTTAATCTAGTTATCTTTTTGTTGATTAATTAGGTGTTTTGACTAATTGCGATGTTTGTATGTTCAATAATAAATTGAGAGGGTGAACCAAATAAAAATGATTGGGTTAGATTAGTGAGAGTTAGATGACTCAATAGACCACATGATTAATAAAATTAGTAATTTGTATAGAGAGAGATCTCGTGTGAGGACTCGGTTGTTCATTATTAAGAACTAATTAGGTTATAGGCTGATCGTTAATTGAGAGATTACATTTTCAGTTACTCGACTTAATTAGGGATTATCAATTAGGGCTGAGTGATTATAACTCGAGAGAAAGTAATTCACCACTTGATAGTCTAAAACTAACACCATATTAATACATAAGTAACTAGATTAGCATTGACGATAGGATAAATCTCTTTCTTCATAATTGGTTAATTATCTTGGTTGATTTCAATTGTGACTTTTGTGTTGCTTGACTTAAATTTCATTTGGCATTATTTTTTAAAAGTTAATTTTCTGACAATCATATTGTCGTGTTTACTTTTTTGTCTACTTTTTATTTTCATTTTATTAAATTTTAAGGCTTAGATAACTTAGGAATTAGATTAGTTCACCCTCCTTGTAGGATCGATACCTCTTGTACTATACCCACGACTTATACGCTTATAGTGTTTGAGGGTTTTAATTAGATTAAGACTTAGCACTGAACAGTATGACCCATCATCTCTTCCTTTCAAATACAAATCTTTTCTTATATTTATGTTTTTCAATTCAATTCTAGCTTTAATTGTGTCTTTTGATTTCCCATTAATTCCCACCACAGTTCCTAAAATATTCTTACAAATATTTTTCTCAATATGTATCACATCAAGATTATGCTTTAATAGTAATTCCTTCTAATATGGCAAATTGAAAAATATGCTTTTTTTATTCCAATTAAGGCCAACATCATTTCTCTTTCGCTTTCTATTACTTAGGTGTTTGTCAGGTATAATGTCACCCAAATGTGATAACTGGTAAATAATATCATCACCAGAAACTTACAAAGGAGCTTCACCCAATTCTACATTGCCATTAAAAAATTTGCATCTCTGCCATCTATGCCCATGTCCTAAATAATGACGATGACCCGTATAACATATTTTACTTCGTAGCCTCATTGAATAAGTTTGATGGCTACATACAGGATAAGATACCCTTTAGTGCTCTAATAAGAAAAATTCCCATAAACTGGGAAATCATTTATCATGTACCCTTTAGTGCTCTACCTAGAAAAATTCCCATTAACTTGGAAATCATTTATAGTCACAAAATAGCGACATACATTGTAAATTTTTCACCTTGAATAACATCAAAAGTTTGTAATCCAACTTCCCATAGACCATTTAAGTCATCTATTAATGGTTTCATATATACATCGATATCCTTACCAGGAGTAGTAGGTCCTAAAATAAACAAAGATAAGAATATAAAAAACATACCAGGAGCAGTAGGTCCTAGAATAAGCAAAGACAATAATATAAAAAGCTCCTTTTTACACTTCCATGGAGGTAAATTATATGGCACTAGACTTATTAGCGACATGTTGTATTAAGTACTCATATTATCGAAAGGATTAAATCTATCTGAGGCCAATTCAAGTCGAACATTAAGAAAATCCTATGCAAACTATGGAAACTTTCTATCAAATTCTTTCTATGCCATTGAGTTTGTTGGATGACGTATAATGTTATCATCAACACATTTCTCTTTATGCCACCTCATATTTATGGTTGTTTTTGTTGACGTAAAAAGCATTTATAGTTGTGGTTTAAGAGGAAAGTATCGCAAGATTTTATTTAGTATCTTCTTCCCTCTCCCATCATCCACTTGCCACCTTGATGTACCACAAATGGGACACTCTTCAAGATCTTTACTTTCCTTCTAAAATAGAGCATAATCATACTTACAAGCAAGTATTGATATATATCCAAATCCAATTTACAGGTGTAAACAACGTCATGTACCTTAGTATAAGTTTGTTTTTGAACTTTGTGTATGAACTTGAATCAGAAAAATGAAGAAGTAGTAACTTGTATTGTCATATGAAATTGAAAATGAATATATGCATAATAAACTCGTAGGAAGATATATAGGCTGGAATCCTGTGATATAGCTTTGATGAGGCTTATCAGTTAAAAATTCCATAAGTCTAGGAGTCACAACGAGATGGATAAAAGTTAGATGCCTTAATCGCAAGGAAAGGGATGCTGAAAGCAGGGCTAGTGACTGGAGTGAAGTCGTAACAAGGTAGCTGTACTAGAAGGTACGGCTGGATCACCTCCTTTTTAGGGAGAGGTAATGTTTGTTGGGTAACTTTTGGTATATACCTTCCTACTGGTTTGTTATGCATCAAATTCATTTTCAATTTTACATGAAAATACACCTTCCTATGGGTTTGTTATGCATCAGATTCATTTTCAATTTTACAGGACAATACAAGTTACTACTTCTTCATTTTTCTGATTCAAGTTCGTAAACAAAGTTTAAATACAAACTCGCGTACTATTAAAGCAAAACATATGGTAGACATTAGTTGGACGACTTACCTGAACAGACCGGCAATCACAAAATACAAAGAAAAAGGACAAGGTTGGTTAATTATCAACGCTTTAAAACACAAACAACAGCTTATGAAAAAGTCAATTTTGTATTTATTATAATACACTTGTTCAAAAACTACAATTTTTGGATAGATAACTAGTAGCTTACTATTAAAAATGTTTAAAAGACTTTATCTAAATTTTAGAATTTAATATGGATATATAAACAATAAGGTGAGTTTGCTAGCCTCTAAACTATATGAATTATAAAATAACATTTATAGGTCCATTAGTTTTTTTATTAATGATTCACATTACAAGAAAATAACCCCTTCTACGATATTTTAAAAACGTTGCAGAAGGTGGAAAAGCATCACAGAATACCTTCTACGACATTTTTAAAAACGTCACAAAAAATGTCGCGGAATGTAGTGTAAGTAAAAGGTTTCTGCGATGTTTTCGAAAAAACGTCACAGAAAACACTAACATTCCGCGACGTTTTTAAAAACATCACTGAAAGATTGAACTTTTCGCAACATTTCTAAAAACATTGCAAAAAGTCACATTCTGCTACGTTTCCAAAAACGTCGCAGAATGTTTTTCGCGACATTTATCTTTTAATTATTATTTTTTAATCTTTAAAAAATTTTAATTTAATAATTATTTTTAAATAAAATTTTTTATAAATCTTATTTGTTTAATAACTATTCAATATTATTTATAAACTTTATTTATTTAATTCTTCAATTTTTTAGTTTATCATTAATTTTAATAATTATTTATGTATCACAAATTTTATACGTGCAAATAATTTATTATTTAATTGCAATTCGCAAACATGTCATAATATACTAATTAATATAAAAATCTATAAGAAATTGGGTTTATTATTTCTCGAAGTAAATTGAGCATGTATACAAAAAATTGAAAATTATTCTGTATTATTGATGCCATTTTACAAAAGAAAAGGAGAAAAGAGACACTAGTAAATCACTAATTCTTGCTAAGGTAGTGATAAACAAATCAAAAATGATTTAACAGTACGCTATACTCATTTGGAGTAGCCTACCAATGTGTGGGAATTGGCAGACATAGATGCACTCTCAAACTGCATGTGAATGCCTACATGGAGTGTGCCATAGAATAATAGTCTCACAAGCCATCTCTAGTCCCTTTCACTCCCAGGACTAAGGCAACAAAATCTAAGCCTTCTTCCCCATCTTGATTTCTTTCCTTCCATCAAACTATTTTCATATTCACCATTTGCTTCAAAAGAATTATATGCTTTGAAACTCTGAATCCTTCTGTCCATGTTATCATGGATGAAGAATGAAACAATCCAGTGTATCTGGTAAACAACAAAGCACAAGAACAAATACATGGTGTTAAAACTGTTGTATCTTATGATTCAGCAGCCAGATATGGCATATTGTCAAAGCATGCACTCCCATCCACTCAAACACGTACGTTAAGCGCCTGTAGCTATATACATGTACCTATAGCAGACACCAAGGTAAGAAGGTTTAGCAACTCAGCAAATAAAAAAGGAACATGATAAGAAACACAATTATGATATTCAATGTAAGTTAGATGCAAAAAAGTTTACGAAGATTGATTTATGTTTTAATGCAGCACGTCGAATGTTTATTTGATCTTCCATAAATAGAAAAATTTTAGCTTATTTAACGTGGCCATTGAAGCTTTGTTGAATGCAGGGATAATATGGCATACTTTTCTTACAATTATGATTATTCAGCATTAGAATAAAGTAAAAGGTTCTTAATTAACTGAAACATAACTCCAGACAAGTCAGTTACGCAATTGATCATTGGTCCTACTATAAAGTTATGTCCTACATTGATATCAATATCTCCACTGATTATGCAAAAATGCAATTTCCTCTCATTTTGATTTGTTCAAAGGCCCTTTACAACCTACTAAAGACATGCAGCTTAATCTAATACTTTCATTGAAATTGCCTTAGGTGTTAGTTAGAAATTAACCAAAACATGTCTGCTGCCTAATCGAGTAGTTTTAATACATTATTCCTTACTTTCTGTTCAAAC
>JANQAP020000147.1:3359426-3372347 GCA_026874005.2 Erythroxylum coriaceum
TACATTTCTCCTTTTCCAAATATATTTCATATTTAAGAATACTGGTTCTTTCGATCTCCTATTTTTCATTCTTACTCTAATATATGCATATTTTAAAAAGTAACAATGGTCATTTGACAAAGATAGAACATATCTCCTCATTGTAGTTACCAGAGGATAAGTAATTATGAATTATACAAATGTAATTATAATTAATAGATGGAATTTTGTAATAATTGCAGTTACTTCTACAACGTAAAACCTTGTAATAATTGCAATCTCCTTAATAATATGAAAAGCTTACAACTGAATATTAAAGTAGTAGATGATTGAATAAAAGACAAAAAGAGTCATAATAAACATAATAGTTACATTTGCTCTTTTAACTATTACAATGTCACCAATTTTTTGTACTTACATAATAGTTACATTTGCTTTTCTAATTATTACAATGTCACCATTTTTTTGTACTTACATCTCACGACCAAGCTATGAAATTGCATGGGACCTACAAAATAAAGATATAAACACAAATATTAGGACTTATGAGAAATTAGCATTATGCACTTAAAACTTTACACATACTTACTTCTTGCGAACAACAATATATCTTCCGATTAAGACTCTTACCCCAACACACATAATTTGTTTGACATATTTTACCACAAAAACAAACTTTCATCTCTTTCATAAATACCAAGTACCTACAAGAGACCTTCAATTTGAATATTGATTAACATTAATTTATACGATTGCCATTGCTACAAACAATAATTGAATTACTTACTTTCGTATTAATGCATTCATAAAAATGTTGACCAATATTAGGCTTAGCATTTGAAATTCGTAACTTCATCAAGGCATTACAATTGGGGCAATTAATATTCAACATCTATATTATTATAGAAATATCAATATTAATTATATTTGAATGCAATTAAATTATCACATATAACAAATAATATATATTATAGTTATTTTACCACTGAACATAATGCTCTCTCTTCACAAAATTGAGAATATATCCTTCCAGGTTCTGTTACACTATCAAACGAACAATAAATAGCACCCTTGAATCTATTAATAACACCTTGACACTCTTCCCATGTGAAATATATACCAGGTGCATGCCCAACAAAAGCTACATATACTTTACTTCTGCCATAAATGGTTATCCAGTTACAATATCATCATACCAATATTTAATTACTACCTTAAATGCAACACTACTATGATTTCTTTTTATAAATTTACCCAAAAAAGTATTAAATTTCTAAAATGATAGCATAATATCCCCAATATTAACATTTTAGCTAAACTACCATTGCATTTACAAAATGAAAGAGAGGAAACTTCTTCCCTGCAAATCAGGATGAAGTATCACAAATGTTTAGGCTATGGACTATGTAATGTCATATTTTTCAGTAATTACTAAGATGTATATATTCTGCATACAACCTAAAACAAAGTATTAATCGACCATCATACATTCAGTTACATTTATTTTTTTATTCCACTTACATTTCATACTGAAAACCAAGTGTATGAGTATTCAAGGTTTTTACAGTTCAATTTGTTATGTACACATACAAGTCAACCCTCCTTTTCAATAACAAACAAATTGTACCCTAACACAATCTAATTTAAAAACCTAGTACCCTAGTACAGTACAAGTCAATTTTCTGGAAGCACAAATCCAATTTGAAACCCTATTACAATAAATTGGATTTGTGTTTTTAGAACCCTAGCATAATACAATTCTATTTTCTAGAAGCACAAATCCAAATTGAAACCCTAGTATAACAAATTGTATTTGTGCTTTCGGTACAATCCAATTTGAAACCCTAATACAACAATGCACCATTTCATACAAAAATTGAATCGGAGTGGAAAGAACAATATAGAGAGAGAGGACCAATCATACCCTAGTCAGTGTCATAAGAAGTTCGGCGATGAAATCTTCATTTTTACCCGACGAAGAAATCACTCTCTTATGAACCATCCACGCATGAAATCACAGAGAATGATTGTTAGTCTGATGGAGTAAATAACTTTGCGATAGAAGAAGCAACAATGCTTGTTAGTCTTATAAACTTTGGGGGATTTGAAGTTACAGAGTTTTAAGCGTTGATTGACATAGAAGAGACGGAGAAGAGAGGGAGAAGAATAGAGATATGATTTTAGTTTAAACAACGTCATTTTACTATCAAAGCTAAAAGATGTCGTTTTGCTAATCAGACAATCTTCTCCTAGACCAGCTAAGGTGTCTGATTAGTAAGGGGCATCGACACGTGGTTGTGCCACATCAACATAGATAACAGTGAGATTAATATCGAGCTAGAATTGAAAAAATTGAAAGTTTGGGCATTTTATTGCTACTTTTTAAAGTTTGGGCTATAATTGAAAAATTGAAGAAAGTTTGGACTTTTTTTAGTAACCCAAAGGAAATTAATGCATATTATGAGTGCCCACTAACAATGCACTTTTGACTTCTTATTAAAGGTTGTGAAATTGAAACTAATAATAATACTGTTCCTTTGTTGATGATTCATGCAACCATTTTTAGAAAAAAAAAAGAAAAATTTACAAACTAAACACCAAATGTATATGTTAAATAATCCCAAAAAATGCAATATAAGCTTGAATGTTAATAGTCAACTTTGACAAAAGAGTGCTAGTAAAGAAACTATCTGAAGCTTCAGAGAAGCCTGTGAAGTTAGAATTTTTATTTATAAAGCCCTTTTTGTTTTTATTTTGTAATAAACAAATAATGGTTAATTTAGTTCCAGATGATGCTGACATGTGCAGGTCAAGTTTATGAAATTCATAGCTCCACAACCATTCACCTTCCTTCTATTAGACACTGATTAAACTCCACACACTTTAAATATCCCCATAATATAATTACTTGCAATAAAATTTTCAGTATTTGATGAAATAACTAATAAATCTCATATGTGAATAAAGAAATTAATTAGTTTATATATGAAAAAGGATTTATAACTCATGGTCTTAAAGTTTTGAGTTAAAATATAGGTCGTCTTAAATAAACCACTCCTCTTAAAAATAAAAATAATGAAAAGATGTCACATTGTATGAGAGTAGGTTATAAAAGCTAATTTCTGATTAACAATTAAGATTTGAATAATAAGTTCATATATGAGTCCACACATTTTAAATATTCCCATAATATAATTACTTGCAACAAAATTTTTAGTATTTGATGAAATAACTAATAAATCTCCTATTAAAATTGAATAAAGAAATAAATTTATTTATATTCGAGAAAATATTCATAAATTATTGTCTTAAAATTTGAAGTTAAGATATGAGTATCCTTGTATATAAACTGGTTCTTCTATAAAAAAAACAATTTACTCCTAACAACCTATTTAGTATTACTATTTTTATTAATTTCTTATATTTTCAATGATATTAAAAGAATCATATAAAAGTTAGTTAAATTAGCCATTTTCATAGGCTTTAATATTATTTAAGAAAATTATTAAAATAAATTCCATTCCCATTTAATTTATTTTTAAGGTTAATTAAATTAATTATAGAATATTGATAATAATTTATTTAGTTAATAATAAATTGATGACTTTTTCTAAGTTAGTCAATGTTGAATTAATCGCAAGTGGATGATGTAGTTGTAGCTAGTATCCGCAAATATGAGTCGATCCCACAAAAACAGTTATTACTAATAGTTACTACTATCCCATTATCTAGTCTAAGAATTTGATTGTGATTTTTAATTAAAAGAAAATAAAAAATTAAACAAGTAAAATAAATAGGTAGCAGAATTGAATCATAGAATTAAGGAAGCACTAAGAAAAATTACCGATATCAAAAGATTAGTATCTAGGTTTCAAATCCTCCTAAACCCCTAATAGATTGATCTGTAATTAGGAAATTGTTTTGTTGATTTATTAGACCGTGAAGACTTCTATGGTATGCTAATAGTTGACTTTGAGTCTATTAACTAATCCTAAGGTTTTCAAACTAATTACTCAGGTTAAAGTTTATAGGATTGCTTTACTGATAGATGATCCCACTATTAAGTTTGACCCTAATCCACAAGATTTATGTCATCCTATCTCTAAGGTTGCAATCAACTCCTTCCAATTACTGTAGATTCATAAACAGTATTTTTCAATCTTTATGTATGAAATCAAACTATGATCTAATATTTTGGATCTTTTAGAACATAAATAAAACATGTAATCAAATCGCAATATATCAATCAAACCAATTGCATTTACAAAAGAACAAAATCATATTAAAGTATCAACATAGGGTTCATCTAACCTAAATACTAACAAGAAGTTTATTTACACATAATCGAACATTAAATCAGATATAAATAGAAAGAAAAATTAATTGAAGATAATGGGTTCATAATTCTAAATCTCCCTGGTTGTTTTCTATTGAGTAATCTTGTAATACACAGGTTTGATCTTGTATTCCAATGGATCTTTCATTGAATTCTTCGTCTTTTCCCACTTCTTTGGATCAAAATCGCCCTTTGATCTACCTATGAGAGTTTTAGAATGCCTTTATACATATCCTTACTTAATTTGCCTCCAAAAATGTCTTTTATAGTAAATTACAGGGTTTTGGCTGATGCACAGGCTGATGCAAACCAAAATCTCTGAAAATTATGAATCTGCACGACCTAAGAGAAGTGCACGAGCTAATGCACATTTGTGCATCCCTTCTATGCTTCAAATTTTCATTTTATGTCATGTTTTCTTCCGAATTCTTTTCTTTTAAGTTTGTGAAGGCAATTGTACTCTATAAACACACTTGGAGCCAATTAAGTATCAAATATATGATAAAATTTTAATTTATCAAGTAAAAATACATTAAACATAAGGTATAAATATGATCAATTATGCATCTATCATAAATCATATGAAATTTTACTAGAATTTAAAATATTAACATATTTTAAAGAATAAATAATAGTATCATAAGGAGATCCTGTGTAATTTTTCAATATATTTAAATCAAATTTTACAATTCTCTTTTTTTTTTAAGAAGAAGGAGGAGAAATGCATTAATGAAAGAAAATATTACAATTAGTGTAAAAACCAAAATGCAACGAGATAGTGCCCATAAAAACTAAAAAAATCAAGAATATTTAAGCTTTAACTTGCTAGCCAAAATCAAGAAGACTAGTTAAAGGCTAAAATTAAAAACTAATAAAATTAGAGTAGTTAACATGTTCAGAGACATACATATTCAGAAAACTACAATATATTAACACCCTATTTGTAAGAAATATCTACACTCATCTTCGTTTGGATATCTTGGATAAAGATCATTTTCCTAATCCAATTCAAGGTGTTTTTAGTGAACTTTTAGAGAGTTATATGTTTTGTAACATTTTGATATTTCTCACCTTCCAAAGTATATGGGTCTCATTAGTGCACACAAGTTTTTATACAGCTTGATTTGTTTATTGTGTGAACCTTACATTCTCATCCTTGGTGATAAATTAAAGCTAGCCCCTTTCATAAAAGTTGAGTTTACAAAGTTGTAAGCTTAATCTTAAAACATAACAGAGAATCAATAGGATAAATTGATCTTTCTTGCCTTCAACTCTAGTGATCATCTATTGTTTATGCTTTTTTAGGTGATTCGTTAGTAAGTGGTGAACAAAGATCAATTCAAACTTAATATTCATCACGTAATAGAAACAAAAACACATCATAGATATAACAAGAATCTTGAAGAGACCAGAAACTTAGGTTTAACTTCATAGATCAATAATATGCAGCAAAGACCTTAATTTCATGATTATAAGTTAATGACGAAACATAGGTTTCAACATTCATCAAAACACGTTAGAGAGACCAAAAGCTTGAAGAGAAGGTTTGTACATAACATACCCAAAAATAGATGAAGACAGAAGAAGATGGACAAGGGAGTTACTGGATAAAACATGTTGCTAGAAAAGACAGACAAGGGAGCTGTTGTAGAAAACACGCTACTGGAGAAAATAGACGAGGGGGAGCTACTGGAAGACAAAGAAAGATGGAAAAAAAGGTAGGAGTGTCTTTAGGTTATCAAAATGATGTCATTTTCATTATTCTTCTTTTTTTGCTACGAAAATCTTTTTAACTATGAAATTCATTTAGCTGATAATTAAGGAACTTGTGTGTTTTAGCTATAAAATTTTTTTTATAATGAAATGTTTTTAGATATGAAAATAAGTTAACCATTAGAAAATTTCACCAAACATTATTAACTACAAAAAAATTTTTGTAACTAAAAAAATTTTTCTAAAAAAATATGTTCATAGTTAAAAAACGTCGCCAAATCTTTTTAGTTATGAAATATTTTTCGGAGCTAAAAACCTTTCGCTATGAAACATAGCTCATAGTAAAAAAAATGTCACCAAATGTTTTTAGCTACAAATATAAAATGTAGCCTATCCTAAACATAGCTAATATTTTTAAATAACCTATAAATTGTTGGAAGTTTGAGTAAAGTTATTCAAAATCGTAGCCAAAGACTAACTTTTAGCTACGAATTTCAATTTGTAGCCAAAAAGACATAGCCAATTCAATAGTTTTTTTAGTGAGAAGCACTTGGACAATAGGAAGATGCACGATTGGGCATAAGCAGGTGGTGTATGGATGAGCCTCTGTCATGATCATGCATCCCATGCACAATCGTGACAGTGAGCATGGATAGGATGCATGATCATGCACAACTTTTCCAACATGCAAAATTTTTGTATTTTTTATATTTTGGGGCTATTTTTTGAACCAAATTAAGTGGAAAAATCCTAGAGAAAACCTAGAAACCTTATGAATTATTTAAGTCAAAGAGAAACAACAAAAAGGAGGTTGCACATCATAATCAAAGAGATCAAAGTGGAGACATTAAAATTAACTCCAAAATTTCCATATCAAGACATAATGTTGTTTTCTTTCTTTTCTCTTCTTATATTTTCATTTTCTTTGATGTTAATTTGGATTATTAGGATGTTGAACATGATTATGGATTTCTAAATCCACATTAGGGATTATTCATGATCTATTTTGTTAAACTTTATTCTTGTTGAATTCAATATATATTAATGCTCTGTGATATTTGTTATGCTTATATTTGAAAATAAATTGAGAGATTGAATCAAGTTATTTGTGTTAAGGTGCGTAACAAGAATCAGTTTTAATAGACCTGTAAATATTAGCTTAATAAACAATCGAAGAGAGATCTTAATTGTAAGTTAATTATCCTTAGGATTTCTTTAAATCCAATTGACTAGTTAGGAGTAATTTTATGAATCGAGAGGTTGTAATTCTATTATTTTCTATTTCAATTGGGATTACTTAGTTAGATCTTAAAAGAGCGTAATCAAAACCTTAGGATATCTAGGATTAAACATAATTGAACAAATAAAGGGAAGACAAAACAAGGATAGAATAACCCCTAAGTTTTCATTATTGATTAAGTTCATTCTTACTGCTAGTTTCAATTATTCAATTGTTTAGTTTTATTAGTTTATTTCAATTTTAGTTAATTTATTTTAATTCAATTAATTCAATCCTTTATCACCATAGATAAAGTGCATTCATGTTGTTAAGTGACTAATCAATCCTCATAAGAATGATATCTTTTATACTACAATTTATGATCTGTATACTTGTAGTACGTAAGTTTTTAAATAAAACTATCAACATATATCAGCCTATAGTTGCTAAAAAAAATTAGTATTTATAGGTATGAAAACCCTAAAATAAGAAGACTTTTCTGATTTTTTTATTTTTAGAGATAAGATTAGTCGCTAGGAGAAGAAACACCTTAGAGATATATTTGGCAACCATTTTCAATGAATAAGAGGATTGAAATTATCCCAATGTATTAGAGTACAATGAAATATCAAGATCAATAATAGCAATAGCCTTACCCCTACTAATAAAGAGGCTGTTTTCGATAAACTCACATAAAAAATATGTATATATATGATTAATTAATAAAAGATACATATTATAATAATAAAGTAATATAATTTAAAAATAAATATAAAATAGATATAAAGATGATGATGATGATGATGATGATGATGATGATGATGATAATAATAATAATAATAATAACTAAATAACTAAGTATGAATAAAAATATAATAATAAGTAATAAAATAAATAATACAATAAATACAAAACAAGGTAAAGATTAAAAATAAAAGATAAAATACGTGAATAAATACACCAAAAGGAAAGAAGATAAGTAAATAAATAAAACATATAAGTCACTACAAGAAAATGTTTAGGTTAATAAATATCAAGATCACATCTAGAAATTTTCTCTTTTGATTTCTTTTATTCCATTATTTATGTTTGTTAGTGTAAAGATGATGGATGGGTAATTTTCATATTTGAGGACTAGTGTTATTTTCTTATGAATTGATTTAATTTATTATGAAGGATTTTATTTTTGATTTGTTTGCTCTAAAACTTGATTTAATTTATGCTAGTAGTTGGATTAGATAATAATTTTATGTGGTCAATTCGAGAGAATTTGCATATGAGTGGATCATGAAATTAATATTAAGAGTTACATGAGGTGCTAGAGATAAGCCTACATAAATCTTTTAGTGTTAAGGTCAAACCTTTCATGAAAATTTACATAACTTAATGCATTTTATGAGGATTTAATGATGATAGAAATATCGATTAATCAACTTGATAATGGTTGGTTGTAACTCAAGAAAGATAACTTTATAAGTTAGGAAATTTCACTAGTCTAGGTTAAAAAATTTTAGTTTTTTTAAATCATAAATATAAAGATAATGGTTGAGGGAGTTCTTATGTAAACATTATTCATATATGATTTCGTACTTTGATTAATTGCTTTTTTTTATTTCTATTGGCTTTCTTCTATACTTAGATATAACTTTATTTTATTATTAAATATCAATTAACAAATACAAATACCTTTATTTAATTGATTAGATAGTAGTAAAAGAGTGTATTAAATTTTTATTGCTTCCCCATTGTATCACACCCTATTCACCATTATGTTACTAGCAAACACCTAGTTTACTTATCTTAAGTTTTTGTGTAATAATATTGTGATAAGAGAAAATTTGAGCTTCAAAAGAACATAATAATTTTTTGGCACCATTGTCGGTAAAGCAATTAAAGTTTAGGAGACACAATAACGATTATTCTAGTAATTTTATTTCTTTATTTTTATTTTTATTTAATTTAGGTTTTTCTATTTTTATGTTTGATCTATTTTGGTTTTAGACATGGTGCTTGGTGTGAAAAGGAGTAAAACTTCCAAATTTTTTGAAGAGGGCACGTAAATTAAGAGGACAATTTATCAGATGCTCAGATAATGGAAAAAGTTTCAACTTAAGACTCACACCTTGATACAATTGAAGAAGAGCACAAAAAGAATAAAGCCATCTTTATGGTTATGCAATTTAGTATCCTTAGATCAACAGTCAACATAAACTACTTTGATATTAAATGAAACATCATCTAAATGTAATAACTATTTGTGCAGTTTGACAGATTACTATAATAAGATCCTAACACATATATCATCAAATTATTGGAGATATTTGACACGTTCAAAATCAATAGAGCAATCAATAATGATACAAAGCTGAGGATATTCTCATTCTCACTAAGGGATCGAGTAAACAAACAATTGAATTCACTACATACAACTTTAATCAACACATGAGGCAATTTAGTAGACACGTTTCTAACCAAGTACTACCTTCTAATCAAGACTGCCAAGTTGAGAGAAGACATCTTTGCCTACATAAATATGATAATGAAACATGTTATGAATTGTAGGAAAGATATGAGGATTTGGTGAGATAATGTCTACATCGTGACCTTCCTATATAACTATAAGTTCAGACATCCTATAATAGTTTGAGTCTTATAAGGAAATAGATGATCAACGTATTTGTTAGTGGAAATTAAGCAATAAAACTCCATAAGCCACCTGTAAACTTATTGAAGAGATAGTCATGAATAAATACAAAAGAAGATCAGGCAAGTGAGGATAAGAAAGCAAGCAAGCGTGTATACACAACATGGAAGTTGATACCATATTGACAACTTCAGTGGAAACTACAAAAAAATTGATAGTAAGAGTGTACCTGCAAGACCAACTCAAGTATTATATTGCAAACTGTGTAGGAAATGACACAAAATAGTAAATATTAAGGTGAAAACCTTATGGTTGAATAAGTTAATAAAAAATCACAAGGTAACCCTTATAGTGACACCCATAATAGAGGGTAAAAAGTCATCCAGAATTTCATAGATTAATCAGACAACTTATTAACCATCTCTATTTGGATATTATATATAATAATAACATGAGAAGAAATCAAGCATATAAAAATTGATGAAAATTTTTTATTAACATTCTAAAGATTAATTTCAAAATCAAGATTACAAAATCAACACACACACCAAATAGCAGCTAAAGAAGTGCTTATATGAACTTGAATACTATGAGCTAGTATAATTAGTCTTATCCAACTAAATGTGTTTTATGTTAAAGTTTGGTGATCTTGATATTTTTCCAGAAAAATACATATGTTCCTTTCTCTTTAGAGAAAAAGTACCACAATTAAAGACTACTTTGAAGACCTTAGAGTCTCCTTAATGATTGAAATGCATTTGTTATACCTATTATAAAAAAAATAAGCCAAATTATAACATAATATCGAGCCCTGCACAACAAAAAAATATGGAGCTAGAAAAATATTGCACTGAATTTCTACTCCTTTCAACCTGTCAAAGGTTCTAAGTTTATTCTAAATGGAAAGCTAGAGAATGAAAAAAGTTTTAGGAGAATTCACATTAATGTATACTAGCTTTAAACAGAAAGCTATTTGACTAGGCATCCTTAAAAGATATAAATAAGATTTATTGACGAATCTATTAGAACTGTGAACCATCCATATTACTTTACCCTCTACGTCAGGATTATAGTTTGACACATGCTCAAATATGTGACTGAAACCTTTGAACTTGGAACTCCATTATCCATCAACAATAATGGAGTTTACTTTGGCTTTTGGGGATATTAAAAGCTTGAGATTACTTTTCCTTTAAATAGTAGATAAGAGTCCTAACTAATTCAAGTTATGAAATAAAAAATGAGTGTTATTTCCATTTCTACTAATGGTGTTCACATATTGATGCATTGTGCCCTTTAATTTTAAGATCTTACTAAGAATCCAAGAATTACGTTTTTTAGGCTTGATACTCTATAAATATTCTCCTATGATATATGAGTGTACCTATATGACCTAAATGGATTCCTTATCCATAAAAAGTTTCTAAATATTTGATGTATTTAGAGCCAAACCTCCTTCTTTCAAAGAGAAAACCTTAGTCCATATTAATTTAACTCCATAAGCATTATCAATGATGTTTGACCATAGGAAATTCTTTATGATTCTCTCTATATACTTAATGATTTTGGAGGCATATATAAGTGACACATCCAATGTATACATAGATTGATTAGAACTAATTTGATAAGATAGAATATACCATCATAAGAAAGGAATACATTATTATAATGCTAATTTTTAAGAAAATTAAATAAAAAGAAAGGTTTATAATTTGAGTAGCTGATTCATTTATCATATATAGGTATCTTTAAGTTTTTGAAAGGAAATTCCTGATGATTGAGACGAAAGATACTTATGAGGATATCAATTAATGCTTGAGTATAAGATGAAACATAAGAGGTTATTGTAGCTCCTATCTTTACTTCAAGAGATTATTGTATCTCTTATCTTTACTTCAATAAGATCCTTGCTGGTGTTTCTACCTTTCTCCTATAATAACCTCTTTAATTCTCCTTTTATCGCTTGCAACTTTTGCATACATTTAAAAGAGTAATGCCCCTCAACTTAAAGTTTCATTCCTTTAGAGATAGCGTCCTCAAAGCTATCGACCTTGGTTGTGAAATTATTAAACCTAAAGGATAAATTAAGTTTCAGAGGCTTAACATCCACTGTAATCTTAGTAAAATAGTGATATAAACAAAGGGGACAATTGAAATGTGCCTTACTGCTAGAGAAGTTGGAGAGCCATATATAGGTGATTTACTAATGCCCTATATAACTTCTTCCTTATAATATAGTTTCCTTCCTCCTTATTACTCTACATATGAAAAAACCATCATAACTTAAGTCATATAAGCTACAAGTTCTTAGAAATTTAAGGAAGACCTTGTTCCTTACTTTATAATTTAGTCTTTTATCTTTATTAATGGATAAATCTGAGAGGTTATTGAAAATGAGAAATGACTTCATCAAAGATTTCACAGCAGCAAGTCATCATTAAAAGATAGGTTAAAGATCCTTAACATTTTGCACTTCATATGAAATATTAACTTGCCCTCTAAAGTGATGTTATGACCAATCAATTTGGTTAACAACTCAAGTATAAAGTAAACAAATAGGGTAAAAATGGATAATGGGTTGTTTGTTGCTCATAATGGTATAAGAAGTGATGGTGATGCATTTCTTTATATATTTGAAAAACTAAGATGGAAAGCCAAATGCTTTAAGAGATTGAAAAATGAATTCCCAGTTAATGAATTCAAATACTTTATGGAAATCAATTTTCATTACATAGCCTTTGATTAAGGTTTTTGTAGCACCCCCTTACGAAAGGGTACACACCGGGACGCCCGGAGGTTATTCCGGTACATATCCTACGATAAGGGTGAGCTATGTTTGAACACTACACTAACTTCACGTGGCATCATATCATCATTCATTATAAAGCATCGTATGGAAAATCACAATATTTAAAACCCAATATTTTCCTCATTTCATTTCACAAACTCGAAGGTCTACATTGTATTTTTCAACACTTACTACATGTACATCATTAAACCTAGTACAAAAGTACTACATGAAAGAGGAAA
>JANQAP020000147.1:3506486-3517133 GCA_026874005.2 Erythroxylum coriaceum
GGTGTACGAGTTTTATGGATGGTTTCATTCAACCTTGCCTGTTCAAGAGTTCTTTAAGTGTAGAGAGTTTAAACCTCTTAACTGCCCAACCCATATCCTCTTACAGGCCACTAATGAATACTTTCGCCAGGTAATCCTGTGTTAGGCCGGGATTCATTTCTAACAAGAGACTTGAGTTCTTCAAACTTCTCCTGATAAGCCTCCACGGTGTTGGTTTGCTTGAGCCTGTGGAACTCCTCCACTACGTTGGCTTTAGTTTGATCAGTAAATCTGCTGTACAATTCCTCGACAAACTTTTCCCAGATCAAATCTGTTTTACCCTCCTTCCAATCCTGATACCAGATATCAGGCCTCTCATCCAAAAACATGGTCGCAGATTCGATCTTGTTTTCGTCAAGTATGTTATAGATTTGAAATATTTTTTGGCATTACCTAATCCATAGTCTGGGTTGTTTACTAAAGTCCATTTTTGGCCATAAAATGTTGGTGGTTTGGAGTAGTGGAAGGGGATTTGTGTTCGAGAAGGTATGTGTTTGGTTTGTGGTAGTGTTTGCAGGTTGTTTGGTGTTCGATATTTGCAAGGGTGGTGAATTGAGGATTCCAGCATATGTCTTAGATGAGGATGAGGTGACTGTAGTAGAAGGGGTAGGATTTTGGTTGGTTTTGATGGTTTCCAAAAGGGTCAGTATGGATTTCTGGTTTTCTTCAATTCTTTTGTTGGTTTCGAGTTGAGCTTTGGCTATGTCAGCTTGCATTGTTTTCATTTGTGTTTCTAATGCCTTGACTTGTTCATCCAGGGTTTTCAGTCTGGTACCTTCGTGAGCCATTGATCAAGGTTGTCAGTTGAAAGCTCTGATACCAAATGTAAAGATACCGGCCGAGCATTGAGATGTTGACAGAGGAGGAGAAGAGAAGAAAGAAAGAAGAGAAAGAATAAGAAAGTGATAGAGAATCTTGTATTAAAATTGTCTGTCTTTGCAAATCATCCGTGTGCCATCATATACACTCAAGTTTGTTGTAACCGAATGACTCAGAATTGTAAAATAGCAAAACAGAAACAATGACGCAAAAAATGAAAATGACTTGATTTTCTTCAAGAACCTTGTAACGGTTCCGTCATTTGGATCATTTCATAGGTCTCCATTTCCGTATGGGCTTGGCTCATAACAAGATATTAAAACGTTACACTAGATTGCCCAAGAGGTCGGACCATTCGGCTACTGAGTCTAATAGCTTTGAGAAACTCGGCACGTCAAGATTTTCATGTTAATATCTGATTGAAGAAGTGAAAACGAGCAGGTTCATTGTTTGGTTAATCTGTTTCATTCGCTACAGAAAAATGTCAAAGAAAAGGAGTTACAAGCTTCTAAGTTAGTAAAAAAAGAAAAGGTTACAAATTTGTAGAGAGGTTATCAAATGCTAAACGATATTGAGCCTTCTGAAAAGTGTAATATAGATAAGTTTTCTTGGAAAGCACCGCCTACAGAAGTGATTCAAAGTGAACGCACACAGCAATATTAGCGAAACGCAAATATGGACTGGGGGCAGCCATTCAAAACTATCTGCGTAATGTGGATATTGCTGGAACTTGGATAAAAGAAGCTAATTCGTCTATCCCAAAATCAGTAAGGTATGAGATTCGATTCTAATTTGGAAAGGGTTAATTTTAATTTGATAACTTAAAAAATTATTCACATGTTACAAGAACAAAATTAAACTTTAGTTATTAAAGAAATAAACATATTCAATCAAACCTTCATGCATTACAGTTTAAGCATGTTCTTAATCAAAGTCTAGCTAAATGTAATTTACAATTCCTTAACAAGGAAATATCTGACGATGAATTATCTGCTTAGGTGCGAAACCCAGTTTATTGTGATGTAATGCAAAACTAAATGTTACGTGATGTTAATATATGGAGAACATTTTTATCAAACAAAAGACTTATCGCGAAAACAAGAATGCTGATACTTTCGATTTCCAAAAACGAAGAAGAATAAAATAAGTTTGTAATGAGCAAAGCAAAGGCAATACAGTAAATACACAAATTTTCAGCAGAATGTGTTTTTTTCTGGTGAAGAAGAACGAAATGACAATTGCATTAGTAAACGTCTCAAGGGCCAGCGTAATTTGTTTTATTAATATAGTATGAAGATTACAGGAGCATATGATTCTGTATTCAGTAATAACATAGAGGTGGAATTTATCACTTTGAGCTGTGGTAAATGGTACTCAAACAAGCAATTGTGAGTGTGAATATTATTGATGTGGAGAATTACCACAGCTACAGGCTGCATCATCCGTAATTGCAATCATATGAATATTTGAGCCCTATTTGCAAATGAACTCACAGTCGCAGGTTAGAACCTTGGACTATACTCATAAATTGGTCTTCCACCCAAAAGCTGAGAGGGTCTTGCATTGACCTCGAATCCCTGGAACAGAACAGACAACCAGGCATTTATTCTCAACAAATAAAGCATGGTACACATTAGAATTTTATTGTTAGTTTTGCATATACCATACTGGAATTACTTACATCATGAACAGCGTCCCTCAATGCCCTAACTTGTTCCCTTGAAACTGTCCTCACCTATTGACAGACCAAACGGTGTTTTCACGCATGTTAATAATCATGTGTGAAGTCCCAAAGTTGAGAATCTTCTAATCCATTAGTATTGGCATCAACGATCATTTATTAGATATGAATTAACCCATTTTCTCACATGAAATATATTTTCCTTTTTAAAGGAGAGAGATGACTAGAACCTTCTTGACTATTGTCCAAACAACACCCTCAGTGCATGGAGGAACTGTAAGAGAACCAATGTATCTGTAATACTTTCGACTTCCAAATTTAAGGTCTCCAGGATTAACAAAACCCAAATCCTTCTCTTCTTTCCCTACTGACTTTATATGGTGAAAGAGCTGTCAAAAACAGGACATATGGTCAATATAGGATAGAATCATGTACGACTTTATATTTATTCATGCATACATCTTTATTATACTGTGCCAATGAAAAGCAACACCATTCTCTTCAGTGTTATGGAGCCCCTACTACCAATATAAACATGCGTAAGTCATTTAGATTTGTGAAAATGGATATATCCCATTGAAATATACCATATATAGCAAAGAAGAGAGGAATTTAAAGAAGAAAAATGTAAAAATCATTTTAGTTACTTTTTGAAGAAAGCGATCAGGCTGTCCATATTTGTAAGTGATTCCAACCACAGCAATACCTCCCTGAGAGCTTTTATGGACAACGTGAAGCTCCAAGGCATACCTAATGAAGAAAATTATAAACTAAAAATTTGAGTTGGTCTTGGATATGCGTATGGAAATCAGAAAGGAGGAAAGTTGATTAGCTAACTAGTCAGTGTATCAAAAACAAAAAAAAGAAAAGAAAGTAAATAACCTTGAACCATTGAATGTATGCTCTGAAGGTGAATGCCAGTGACATTGCAGCAATTTGTACTCAGTTCCATTGATAATAATTTTTCCCGCATCTTCTTTCCAAAACACCTGGTGAAACATTCATTTTGAGGGAAAACCTCATCACTGTTGAATTGATTTGTGAAAAGGGGTAAATCCACATCTTAATTAATTACTTATTGCTAGAACTGAGAGACGCTCCACAATGGAACAGAATTTTGTGCATTTGTGCAAGGATAACAATAAGCTTACTGCAATGTCATGTCCTCTGTTCTTCAAAACAGCAGGAGCCGACTGGTAGCCCCTCTGCAATTTTCCTAGATTCGGAAAAACTTGGACCCTATTATCAAGAAGGTCAATAGGTGACTGTAATTGTCCCTTCCTACAAACTTGCCAATGTGGGTTAATATTACCCCAATCTTTTGGCCCTTTTCCAGTGCCTTCGATGTATGTAAATGGAGTTTCATCGACTGTCACAGAAAAGAATTATGCTTTCAAAATAATCCAGCTACATTCCAAAGATATAAGGCCTTCAAGAAATATTTAAAATTAAGACCGTCCCATTAGTTATGGATGAGAATGAATTAGTTTCCCTGCATTGATTTGAAAGATTATCTACTTCACTAACTCTGACGAGTATCAAACTTACAAGTACTAGTGTTGGAATTTAGAGGAATTTAAAGCAAGACGCAGTTAGGCACAAGAAGAAAGAACAGGTTTTACTTAATGATTTGATAGTGAAAGCATAAATAATGTTGAAGAAAGAACAGTTTTTATGGAATGACTTGATACCGAAAGCATAAAGAATGTTGCAGCCACAGAAGATATAAAATAACAAAAAAAATCTTTACAAAATCTTATCAAACTTTAAAAGGAGATTTGGCCGGGTAATCTTAGCCAAAAGTCAAGTACAATGACATAGAAAATGAGAAGCAAGATTTACCTTCTGGAAAGCAAGAAAAACTTAATCAACATAGTATCTCTAAGCAAGCAAAGAATCTAATGTCATACCTTCATTTGCTAAAAAAAAAAGCACAAAACCCCAACATACAAAACCAGAAAAACTGATGAATTAGAAAAACCCGTAAATTTCCATGACTGTATTTTTCAAGGTTAACTGACACATTACAAATTTGCACTATGTTCAAGAAACGCCATAAGTTCAAATTTATATTTTAGAACCTAAGGCGAAATTTTGTGTATCAGGAAAGTGTCTTGTTAAGTAATAGTTGTATGGGAAGTAGAAAGGTAAAATGTCCGGCCTAGCTAAGCTGACTCGTTAGTCAACAACTAGTTCTGAACAGATATTCAAACAACTCTATTATTTCTATTAATGCTCCTAGGATATTTTCCAGAATCCCAATGAATTATTAGGCTTTCTACGACAGCAACTCTGGTAAATGGGCATTTGCGAAAGGAAAATTAAAAATAGGTAACGACCATAGAATTGAAACTATCCATTAATCTCATCAACCATAGAGAGACAGAGAGCATACCAACTTCAGACACAGAAACAATGCAGGTGGTGAGTGAAGAGAGAATGAGAGAAACGTGAAAGAGAGAGATGAGGGCGATGCTGGTGTATAATTTGAATTCGCAATCAACCATTTTCACACTACTCTTAGTTCCTTGATGTGAGAGGTTGATGAATGTAAACACCTCCTTCCTTCCAGTTTTAATGCAGAAGGAACGAGGAGACAGAATTTTCCTTTTTGCCAAGGACAAAATCTTTGCCGAAGAGGAAGGAATTTTTAAAACCTTAGACCAGGCGCGCGTGAATTACAATTCTTTGAACGGTAAGATTGCTTAGGTAATCATATTGAATGACATATTTATTACTGATTTAATCTCCATAGATAAGAACCATACCCATGACCTTCCCTCACGAACATCTAATCTCCAATGCATCTTTTGTTTTATTTAAAGATTGATAGTAAAATTTAACTTAAAACATTACATGTTATAAGTGTAACAAAAAAGGTAACACAACAAATATAATAGATTTAGATCAAGAGACATAAGATAAAATCCAAGCCTTAATGATTTCTAATAATGAATCTTCTGAACAATATTCTAATGAAGAATTTGACACCTTAGGCTATGTTTGGTAAGGCGGTTAGTATGTAATATTATTTCATTGTTTAAAAGGAAGGTTTATAATGAAATGAAATAGAATAGGATGGAAAAGGAATGAGAGTGCAAATAGTTGTGTTAACAGAAATGAGAAGGAAACCAAAAGAGAGAGAAAAGTAGAGAGATATGCAGAAGGAGAGAAAGAAGAGTAGAGAGAAACACAAAGAGAATTTTAATATATTCCCACTATCTGTTATTATAATGTCTTAAATAGACGCAAGAGATCACTAGTATAAGGGTTGGTGTTTAGTAACAATAGTGTGGAAACGTTGCGTTTCTATGTAGAAGTTCGATTCTTCTCTTTTAGAGAACCTTGACCATAAGGTTTAATAAAAATTATCATCAAGGAGGATCACAAAGTTGGCAAAAAATAAATTACCATATGAGCTTCTTTTCATCTCCCACTTTAGCAGCCTTTGCATCATTAGAGAAACTTGTTCCGGCATAATCCAATGAATAGACAAAAAGAAGGGAAGAAACACCCCCACGTCCACCTGATGCTAAGTTCTTAACAACCCATTTTTAGTAGCCATCCTTATTTTTCTTGAAGTTAAACATCCTCTTGAAGTAATATTTGAATGCAAAGTTGAGGGCCTGGATGGGAAAATATCTTAAAGTGAAAATATCTTAAAGCGTTTGTAGTATTACCTCTCCAAAGAGCAATTACACCCTTATCCTCGATGGTCCTAGTAAAGCAGTCAAATATGAGAGCCAACCAACTTTAATCATCTCAGTTTGATTTTGAGTCAAGAATTTAACATAATCAATTGGGGCAACAGTTGTGTTCCAAATGACAGCTAAGACTCTTTCCATAAGGAAATCCACCATAAAGTTGCCTTTACCTTTCTCAACTGCTGCTTGCACTAATATTGGTGAGAGAGAGTGTGAGATCCTACATTGATTGGAGAGGAGAACGAAGTATGCCTTATAAGGGTACAGATACCTTTTTCCCATAGACGCGTTTTCCTGGATGCAGGAAGAGCAAAACTGTGAGTGCCTTGGCCAGATGGGCAACCCAAAGCGGACAATATCAATGCGCAGGTAGTTTGGGCTGTTAAAAATGGTATTAGAGCCAGTTCCCGACCTGTTGTGCCACCGAAGACACTGGGCCTTAAGGGGGGTGGATTATGAGATCCCACATCAGTTAGAGAAGAGAACAAAGTACACCTTATAAGGGTACGGATACCTCTTCTCTATAGACACGTTTTTTTAAATGCGGGAAGGGCAAAACCGTGAGGGCCTTGGCCAGATGGGCAACCCAAAGCAGACAATATCAATGGGCAGGTAGTCTGGGTTGTTACAAATGGTATCAGAGCTGGTTCCCGACCTGTTGTGCCAGCGAGGACGTTGGATCCTAATAGGGGTGGATTGTAAGATCCCACATCGGTTGAAGAAGAGAACAAAGTATACCTTATAAGGGTATGAATACTTCTTTCCCATAGATGCATTTTTTCGAATGTGGGAAGAGCAAAACTGTGAGGGCCTTGGCTCGATAGGCAACCCAAAGCGGACAATCTCTGTGGGTGGGTGGTCTAGGCTGTTATAGAGAGGACATAGGCTCTAAACCATTTCCCTGACATATAGGGCTATAAGGGCTTTTAATATCATTGGCATATTGCTTAGTCATATAATAATTCACAGAATGGAAATGGGGAGATAGTTCAAAAAATATAAAAGACTGACTATGAACCTTCAGCTTTGGAGTAACTAGAATAGTCGCTCTTGATTTCACTCCTTATAGCTTCATAAATTGTGCAAACATAGTTTTAAGTTCAAGCAGATCCTTCTCCATTCTTTCTACTCTGTTTTGTGTTTCTAGGAATAATTTCTCTTTCCTAATCTGTGCCTCTATCAAATTCTTCACGTTTTCTTCGATTATACCAGCACAGCCATTTTCTCCAAGGAACATATGTCTCTAATACCAAATGTTATGTATATTTTGATGATAATGAATTAAAGTGCAAATAGTTGTGTTAATAGAAATGAGAACGAAACTAACAGAGAGAGAAAAGAATAGAGATAGGCAAAAGGAGAGAAAGAAGGGTAGACAGATACACAGAGAGAATTCTAGAAGAAGAAGACAATATTCAATATGTTATATCCCCATTATCTGTTACTATAACGTCTTAAATAGACATAAACGATGACTAGTATAAGGGTTGTTGTTTGATAACAATGGTGTGGGTTTATTTAAACGTTGCAATTCTATGTAGTAGTTCGAACAATGATTGTAATCTTTTTATACATAACACACCCTCAGCGACTACTCTCTGAGTCTATCCACTTTGTGCTCTAATCGCCTGCTCAATGTTATCGCGTCTCCTTCTTTGTTGTCAGCTACTACCTGTCATGTTGTTCTTTGGTTTTCTCTTCGTAGGTTGTTGCCTTATTTTTGCTGGAGATCCAAGGCCTTGAAAGTTCCAAAGGAAAATTGAAAGCGTAGCGACTAGCATTTAGGGTAAGAGACGTCGTTTCTATTTTTTTGCAATCTTCTCTTTCTTTGATTGGATATAAGGATATTTAAAGCTCGTTGTTATTGCTAAACAAGATGAATCAATTGGAAAATAAACATAATTACTTATGTTGATAAAGTTTAAGTGTTTCATATTTTAAAGAAGAGTTTTAATAATTTAAATAGATCCAACATGGTTGTCTTTTTTATCTACTCATAAAGGAAGACGTTAACATCAAAGATCATTAATACTTACTATATAAAAATCCAGGTTACATCAAGTCATTGGTTAGTTAATATTCAGTATAATGCCAAAAAGAGCTTATTACTAAAACATAATTATTATTGGATATGTGTTTTGATCTATTAACATATGTTTTGTTCTATTAAGGGTAGAATAGTCATTCATTATTATTATACACATATTACATTCCATTCCATCCATCTTTCAAACAACATTTTATTATATTATATTATGAACCATTCCATCTCTCCCAAACAACAACTTTCTAATATTATATCCATCTACATTTAACAATAACTTTCTAATATTACACTCATTTCCATTTCATTCTATTATAAACTATTGCATTCCATTTCATTCCATTAAAAACCTTACGTCCAACTAAACATAGCCTTAGAATTAGAAATAGATAGTTCGATAAATAGTGATCAAACGTTATACAATGAATAATCAAATTTAGAAAAACAAGTCAACGTGCTAACTAAAGACTAATATTTCTTTTTAGAAGTAATAAACCATATTTAGGAGTCTCAATTACAAAAATAGTATTTAAAAAACTGCAATAATCCTTTAAAAACTCTATTCAATAATACCTACAACTTTGACCAACGCCATAGATAAAGCAAAGAAAAACAAAAATTCAAAATATTTTATAACGTATAAAAAATTTCTAACATTTTGAAAATTGTTTGAAATATTCCTCCAATTGATTGAACTCTAAATCTTATGATTAACTTGATTGAAGTATTTTAACACTTTTCTTGTGTGACTAAAAATGCATAAATATAAGATTTATAAGTAGTTAAGTAAACTAATCGACATGCAAGTTTTTTACATCACCAAATAAGAGAGGGTGATTTAAAAAGCCAAACACCAATAAGTAATAGAGGGACTAATGGCAGAGGAAATGAATCAAGGAGAATAATTCCCTAGAAAACTGACCTATTCGAACCTCTATATTGTGAATAGAAGATCCAATCTCTTCTTGTTCTCTTCCATATCCGTGGGCTTATCCATGATTTTGTCCAACTTGGAATGCCATGAACTAGATTCATCATGTTGAAACTCAAATAGGTCTTGATGTCCCAATATGAGTACTTGCATTATTGAACTAATAGAAATCGGGGTGGTTCTACCACCCCGGAGTATAAGAGTCCATATAAGGATAATGATTTTCCCAACCAAATTGGGGCTCATTGAATTCCGCAAACGTCCCTTGCTCCCTATAATATTCATCCTCCATTATCGCTCTTTTCATCTCATCTTTGCATTCAATTCTTCACATGTCTCTTTCTCACTCTAAGATGTCTTGATGTGTCTCTACCTTACGCTCAAATTTGTTTTTAAACATAAAAGATAGCGAAAAAGCCTTATACTAAAGGACTAAACTAATCGCCTCCTTAGCAACGGTGCCAAAAACTTGATCGCAAGGTTATGTATGCTAAGTTTCTTGATCGCAAGGTTACGTATGTTAAGTTTTAATATTTATAACCTCGATACTTTCACAAGCGCATGGTTCGTTCGTGTAGTACCTAAGGTATCGTTTCCACGAAGAGGGTTAATCTAACCCTAAAATCTAAGGCTTGACTAAATTTTGCAATAAATCAAAATAAATAAATAATGCAAAAATTAACCAATCAAACAATCAATATCAAGAATTGAACTCATAAAATATAAAAAATAGCAATTTGGCACAACTCAATCCAGAATCAACCTAGGAACTACCAATTGAGAGAAAGGGGGTTTTAATTTGAAATTAATGAAAATCTAATCAATTATGCAATAATCTAATTATTGGGTTTAGACAGTCCTTGGGTGGATTACTCTCTCTCGAGTTATAATCTTTAACCCTAATTTATCCCTAATTTAAATTATGGAATTGTAATCTCTCGATTTCTAATTTACCCAAAACCTAAATTAATTATGAATTTGTCTAATAACCTATTGGAAACCTATGCTCGATCCCTCATTACACGATTTCACCGGTTTGATTCAATTTTTATCTATCAAACTACCTAACTCTTGTTACTCCAATTTGATGATATTCACTCGGTTCAAATTATTAAACACAAATATTGAATCACAAATAACTCAATGAAAACACAATAAATCAAACTTCATTAATTTCAAAGATCAAAATCCCGAAGGTGAGTTTAGACAAAAATCAACATTCAACAATAACTATTCTCACGATTCCAAATTCCATACATCAATAAAATTGAAATAAAAACAGAAAATACTATCTGAACGAACTCGTGGAGGTAGCAACTATAAGAAATCACCTATTCCGAGAAGTACTTCATGTTAAGCTTCTTCTCCGTGTCTCTCTTCCTTCGTCTCCTTCCTCAAATCTCTCGATATGCTCTCTAAGGTTTCAGAA
>JANQAP020000147.1:3517233-3530779 GCA_026874005.2 Erythroxylum coriaceum
ATAATTGCGTCAACCACCAATGTATATATTTGCACTTATACGTTGAATAAAAACAACAACTTGTTCAAGTGTTTATATGGTATCAGAGCCAAGACGATCCTAATTTTTTTTCCAGCAAAATATCAACTTTCATGGCGACAGACTCATCTTCTACTACTTCAACCACCCACCCAACTGTTCCCAATCCCTATGAACCCACAAAACCCCTTGTTGCTCTTAACTTTGCCGCACAGTCATCAATCAAACTTCATCCTACCAACTATCTCCCATGGAAAATTCAGTTTGAATCTACCCTCGTTGGTCACAATCTCGAGGGCTATATAGACGGCTCAATCACTGCACCACCTTCTGTCATTATTCAGGATGGAAAAGAAGTTCCTAATCCTGCCTATCAAACCTGGTTCCGACAAGACAAACTACTTTTTGGAGCACTTGCTGGTTCCTTGTCTCAAACGGTTGTTCCACTACTCACCAGGGCAACCACATCCAGAGAAGCGTGGCAAATCCTTGCTCAAACTTATGCAAAACCCTCAAGAGGGCACATAAAACAAATACGTGATCAAATCAAACACCCGGTGCAGGGCACCAAATCAGTCACAGAATACATGCAGTACATCCGAGGTCGTGCTGATGAACTCGCGATCCTTGGCAAGCCTCTTGATGAAGAGGACTTAATTGAGAAGATTTTGGACGGACTTGATCTATGTTACAAGTCCATTGTTGATGCGGTAAATGCCAGAGATACCCCCATCACCTTTGATGAGTTACACGAAAAGTTGCTTAACAGGGAAGTTACTGTTCGTGGCTCACAATCTCAGTCTCACTCTCCCTTCCCTGCCACAGCAAATCCCAGCAGCACAGGTCCACGTTCGAAAAACACTAAGCCACAGCAGACACCACCTACGCCACTCCCACAACATAAGCTCACAGTGAATCCCTCTCGCTCGGATTATGCATCTCCAAGGCCATTCTTGGGCTACTGTCAAGGCTGCGGCATACAAGGCCATCGTATTAAGCAGTGCCCTCAATATCGATGGATCTTCAATCAACAATCCTCCAGGGCTGGCTTCTCCCCATCTACACCACGTCCGTCTGGCTCTCGTCCACCTGCTCCTCGATCATCGACTCCATGGCAACCACGTGCACACTTCAGCACCACTACTGATTCATCTCCGTCTTCTCCTTGGTTACTCGACAGTGGTGCCTCACATCACATCACCAAGGATCTTGAGAACCTCTCCTTCCACTCTCCATACGAGGCCAATGACGACGTGATGATTGGTGATGGGACAGGACTACACATTACCCACACTGGTTACACATACTTACCCTCTCCCTCACACACACTTGCACTCAATGACGTCTTATGTGTACCACAAATGAAAAAAAATTTACTATCAGTCTTTCAACTGTGCTCTCATAATAATGTTTCCATTGAATTCTCACGATCTGGTTTTGTGGTGAAGGATCCGATCTCGGGGGCGGCATTACTGACGGGCCCCAGTAAAGATGGAGTCTATGAGCTGTCTCCTTCCACCATCGTTCAATCTCCACAAGTCTTTCACACTGAAGTCAAGTCGTCTCTCCAAAATTGGCATCAACGTCTCGGTCATCCGGCCAGTTCTGTTCTTCATCATCTGGTCTCAAAATTTCAACTCCCAGTCTTAGGGTCTCCGTCCAATAAAGAATGTAATTCATGCAATTGTAATAAAAGTCACCGTCTTCCATTCTCAGTGTCTACGTTAAAGTCACAACGTCCCCTGGAATTGATCTACAGTGACGTCTGGACTTCTCCAGTCATCTCTGTGGATCAATACAAATATTATATTGTCTTCGTTGATCACTTCACCCGTTATGTTTGGTTTTACCCACTAAAACAAAAGTCTGATGTTCATTCTACTTTCACACGGTTTAAATCCATCGTTGAAAATTTCTTTGATCTCAAAATCAAAACCTTATACACTGATAATGGAGGAGAATTTCTTGCCTTAGCACCTACATTGGCTTCGGCTGGAATTACCCACCTCACATCCCCACCACATACCCCCCAACACAATGGCATGTCTGAAAGACGCCATAGACACATCGTAGAAACTGGTCTAACACTTCTCATGCAAGCCTCAATCCCCCTAATCTACTGGCCCTATGCATTTGCAACGGCTGTGTACTTAATAAATCGACTTCCAACTCCAGTTCTTAAAATGATCTCTCCTTTTGAAGCCATTTTTCAAAACGCCCCAAACTATACGAAGCTCAAAACATTTGGTTGTCTATGTTACCCGTGGATACGCCCATATAACAACCATAAACTTGAACCAAGATCTCTTCCATGTGTGTTCCTTGGGTATTCACTTACGCAAAGTGCGTATATTTGTCTTGAACTCTCTACCTCTCGTGTGTACGTCTCCAGACATGTGAAATTTGTTGAATCTTCCTTCCCCTTTCAATCTGCCCAGTCGGGTCTTCAACGACCTGATCAAGAAAGCATCACTATGTGGGTTCCTCCATTCTATCACCTTTCATCAGGACGCAGCTCATTTTCTCCATCGTCTACTGCAGGTTCTTCAGGTACGTCCCCGATTACAGAAAACTCACAACAGAACACTCTTACCTTGTCACCCCAATATTCTGCATCACAAAACAGCCCTACTACCCACTCGGATAACCATACTGTCCCTAACCCATCTGCTGAACCTTCCTCGTCACAACCCGATTCACCAGTCCCACCTCCACCTTCAAACCCACCAGAAAACACACATAAAATGATCACTAGAGCAAAAAATAATATTCAAAAACCCCAGAAAAAAATGAACCTGTCAGTCATCTTAAACCCTGCAACTGACTTTGAACCATCATCCGTCTCACAGGCCTTACAAGATCCGAAATGGAGGAAAGCCATGGCAGAGGAGTATGAAGCCTTGGTTCGTAACGGAACATGGGAGTTGGTTCCTTCGGAAACTGCTCACAATGTCATAGGATGTAAGTGGATTTTTCGAATTAAAAGGTTATCTGATGGCTCCATTGACAGGTTTAAAGCACGACTTGTGGCAAAAGGATTTCATCAACGCCCCGGAGTAGACTACTACGATACTTTCAGCCCAGTCGTCAAACCAACAACAATCCGAGTTGTGCTCACCATTGCAGTCAGTAGGAGGTGGCATCTACGTCAACTGGACGTAAATAATGCGTTCCTACAAGGCACACTTCATGAAACAGTGTATATGGCTCAACCTCAAGGCTTCATTGACAAAGATCTCCCCACTCATGTATGCAAACTCCATCGGGCTATCTATGGCTTGAAACAGGCTCCAAGAGCTTGGTTTGCTGAACTACGCAAGTTTCTGTTCACCCACGGCTTCATAAACTCACGTGCGGACTCATCCTTGTTTGTCTTCAACAAGTTTGGTACTCTGATTTATCTTCTAGTTTATGTCGACGACATTATAATCACCGGCCCCGACTCAGCTGCAATCAGTCGTTTTGTTACCATACTCGCTGAAAGGTTTTCGATCAAAGATCTTGGACCACTGTCGTACTTCTTGGGGGTCGAAGTTGTACCTCATTCCGACGGACTACTCTTATCACAACGCAAGTACATAAATGACTTGCTTGATCGATTTAAAATGACCAATTCCAAGCCAGTCATGACACCACTGGGGACTGATTCTAAACTCACACTCCTATCAGGCTCTACTATGGACAATCCAACGGATTATCGTGCTTTAATTGGGGGCCTTCAATATCTAACAATCACTCGGCCCGATATATCATTTGCAGTTAACAAATTGAGCCAGTTCATGCATTGCCCTACAATAGTACATTGGCAGGCAGCCAAAAGAATACTTCGCTATCTTAGAGGCACAACTGATCATGGTATACTACTTCGCTCCACTCCTACTTTGTCTATTCATGCTTTCTCCGATGCGGACTGGGCAGGTAACAAAGATGACTACACCTCCACCAGTGCGTATGTTGTATATCTTGGGGGTAGTCCAGTATCTTGGAGCTCAAAGAAGCAACGTACTGTCGCTAGATCCTCCACTGAGGCTGAATACAGAGCTGTTGCAGCCACTGCAGCAGAGGTCCGATGGTTATGCAGTCTACTCACTGAGCTGGGAGTATACACATCACACTGTCCAGTCATTTATTGTGACAATATTGGAACAACACACCTGTGTTCTAATCCAGTATTTCACTCAAGGATGAAACACATAGCACTGGATTTTCACTTCATCAGGGAACAAGTACAATCCGGTTGTTTGCGAGTCACACATGTCTCATCCGCTGACCAGCTAGCAGATGCTTTAACAAAACCATTACCCAAAGCTAAGTTCATTCATCTTCGCAGCAAGATAGGAGTCTCTCAACGGAGCTCCATCTTGAGGGGGCGTATAGAAGATTCTACAGAATAATGACAATTAATGTAATTATTTATGTCCATAATATAACACCCACGATATAGGAGAGTCTTTAGCATTGTTTGAACAGGTATTAAAGTCCTTGATTTTGAAATCCCCATAATTGCGTCAACCACCAATGTATATATTTGCACTTATACGTTGAATAAAAACAACAACTTGTTCAAGTGTTTATAGAGAGAATGTAAAGATTTGAACAATCATTAAAAGCTTTTCAATAGAAGTTGAATTTCTCATAGTAGCCAAAATACTAGAAAAAGAGCAACATCAAATGACCATAATACGAGGGATGTAATTATAAAAATTGAGATATTAATTCTTATTGCAATCTATGTAAGAAAAATAATGACGATATAAAATATTAAATGCAATAAAAACAAAAGAAGTGCTCATTTTGAAAATGTTTTTTTAAATTAGAGGTAATTCATTGACTATAGTGAAACTATTTACAACATTAAAATGATATTTCCGCTATGGAAATCAAAAGAATCCCCTTACAATGGCAAAACACAAAATAGAAAGCAAATTACGCAAAAGTCTAAGTTATAAAAACCAACGTGTTTTCATACTATCTGACAAGTGGTGGGTTACGCCTTTGGCTATAATAAGGCTTCGTGTCTCATTAAATATAAAATCGTCAAGTTGTATGGACTGGCTTGCTTCTTGCGATATATATATCGATTCCTCTCATGCCATATATTGTGGAGTGTCAGTGAAAATTCTGTTTTGAATAGCAGACAATCCTACATCTATGAGCTAGACACTCAGATGATCCAGGTGAGGGTAAAAGTCCAGTCGTACGAGAGAACAAAAGGTGCAAGCTTATAGAGTAGTTGCCTCTATACGATAGTGGAGTAGGTGCAACTGAAAAATAAGTGGTTTATGTCTTCTAGTAGCTACTTACATAAGTCACATACTGGGTCAAAAATTCCAAGCCATATGTCTTTTGTGCTTAGTTGATTTTTAATTGCTAGCTAAACAAACATGGATACTTTGGGGCTGTAGCAGTGCTACCATAGAAGGGAGTACTAAGGAACTCTTTGAGAATTAGCTTGGAGGTAGTTGTAGCATAACTTGTTAATGAAGATACCTTTATGATGGGGTTTACAAACAATTGTGTCCAAATTGTTGGAACTGTTTAGACTGGGGAAGTATTGATAGAGGGTGTTAAACCTTTTGAAATTATCAGACCATTGCCCTTCAGAAATGAATGAGGAAACTTTGGCGTTATGAGGGATTTTACCTCTAAAGCGGGCGAGCTCAGTTCTGTGAATCAATGGACTAAAATCAGTCTAGTTGTCATACCATAACTATACATTAGAGCCATTTCTCAATCGATGAAAAATAAACGGGCATATAAGGTCTCTAGTTTTCAACATTTGATGAAAAACCTAAGAACAACCTGAAATGATAAGTATTTGTCAAAATTTCTAAGAAAGAAGGTACATCTCATGAATCCATTTGATCCAAATGGTAATTTTTTCCGTGATTAACTTCCATATTTTCTTGCAGAGAAGAGCTTTTTGCATGGTATATGTAGATAGTATGCCTAAGTCGCCTCGCTGTTTTGGAGTTGTGACCTCATCCCATTTTACTTTAGTTTTCCTTGCATTGTTTATAGAATCTGACCAGATAAATGCTTTGATAGTTCTATCGATCTCTTTGATCACCTTACGTGGAAGAACTAAGTGATTGATCCAATATACATGTAACCTACTAAGAAATGAAATTGCAAGAGTGACCCACATTGTCATGGATAGAAATCTGTTATGATAAGCTGATATTCTGGATTTGTATTTTTACAATAAGGGAATGCAGTCGAAATAGATGAGTTTAGTATGAGAAATGGAGGCTCCCAAGTATTTAAATGGAGGAGTATGTAACTTCATCCCTAATGTTCTGGCAAGCTCAAAAGAGTGAGGAACATCAGAGGAGCAATAGAAGCAACTCTTCTGGAAATTAACTTTTAAACTCGATCAACTAGAGAATCTATTCAAGATGTATTTAAGAATAGTGTCTTAAGATCTTTGAATATTTCAGTTTTCTTTTTCTCAAAGAATTACATTGCTTGGTTTGATTTTGCAGAAAATGTGAACAAAAAAAAAAAAAGAAGACGATGTTTTACTTAGTTTGATAGCTTTGAGCTATCTACATCTAAGGATCAATCTCACACTTTGGTGGTTCCGCTAGTTTCAAGAAAGAAAGATTACAAGAGGTGAGTGTCTCCCAACACCTGCAGCGTTTCCCACAAAACTCTCTAATACTCTCAGTTAGTACTCTAGCACTCTCAAACATTTTTATCTCATTTAAAACAGATAGGTGATTTTGTGTGTGTGTGTATATTGAGTTATGTTGTATTTATACTGGAGAAGACTAAAGAGTGTGTATGTCTCTGTTTTCCTTTAACTCATGTAGACCATGATTTTGTTTTTGCTGTGTTTTGCTCATATTTGTGTTTCTGCCCATGTGCTCTCCACGTGAGTGACTTATGCTTTTATCTCTTATGCTCTGCTTTTTAACACTGTAGGCAGATTTCTTTCCCTCCTACAGTAGATACTTGAGTTGGCCCCCAGAGATCAATGTGAGTATATTCCATGATCTCTGTGGCCCTCTATGCTCCCTTTTGGAAACTGGATCTGTGATGCTTTCCTAGCATACATAATTCACAAAATTCCAGCTTCTTTATATTTTGTTCAGGAATCATTCCTTGTTTTGAGAGGTGGAACATACTTTTGTTCCCTGCATAGCCCAACATTGAATGCCACTGCTTTGTTAAGTCAGGATTTTCCTTTTCAGTAACTTGGTTAACTTTAGTAGAGCCTATAACATAGTACAGCCCACCTCTTTCAACTCCTCTGATAATGACTCTACCATCCTTTAGGATTTATCTGAGTCTAACCTTAGATCTGATCTGAAAACCTTGTTTGTCAAACATGCTTTCAGAATCAGATTCCTCCTTACTCCAGGAACAAATCTGACATTAGATAGGATTCTCTTCTTCCTATCAAATATGTTGATGGAAACATTCCCAATCCCTTCTATCCTTTGCTACCCAGAATCTGTTATCTTTACTTTGGCAATGATTGGTTCAAATGTTGTTGGTTCAAATGTTGTGAACTAGTATATATGAGGAGTCACATGCATATTACAACTTGAGTTAAAGATCCATTCTCTACTTAGGTCTCCACTCTCTTCAGTGACTGCCAAAATCTCGTCACCACTTGAATCTTCTGGTTTCTCCACATTTCCTACATCTCCACTTTGTGCAACTTTATCCCTTTTCTTCTTTCTGCAATCCCTTGGAAAATGTCCCTCCTTATCACAGTAGAAACACTTCTTACCTTTTCCCTTTTTCTTCTTTTCCTCACCTTCTTTGGTGTGCTTATCCTTTCTACTTCCCTTCTGCCGTTTCCCTTTCTTGTTATTCTTCTTCTGTGACTTCTTGTCATGATTATTTTCTACAAACATCACTTCTGCTTCTTTCTTGAATGGATTAATATCCACTACTTCTTCCATTAGTGAGTCTAATACTCTCTTAATAGTGAGGGATTCTCCACTAGCATGCTTAATCACCTTCTTGAATGCATTTAATTCAAAAGGTAGTGCCTTTAGAATCACTATAGCTTGATGCTCCTCAGAAATCTTTTCATCTGTAGCTTTTAAGTCTTGCACTAACTTAAAGAAATAGTGAGACAGATGTGTTCATCTTGTAGTTAGCAAGATTATGAAAAAGGGTCATCTTATTAGGAAGACTTTTTTTTGCATATATTTCATCAAGTTTAAGCCACAACTTCTATGCAGTGTTATAATTCTACACTTTTCTTATCACAACTGGTGATAAGTGAAGCATTAACTTGCAATGTGCAAGTCTTTGCATCTTGAGTCTTTTTATCGGATCAGTTTCAACATCATACTAATCTTTGATAGTCCCATAACAGTCATAAGACTCAAGAAGGGCTTCATATGAAGTTTCCAGATGATGAAGTCTTCCTTTCCAGTGAAGACATCCATTTCTTTTCCTACCATCTTGTCTGTAGTTTAAAGAAATAAAAAAAGATTTTTACTTATAGAAAAACTTGATGATCCTCGATGTTTTGAGTAGTTAAGAAAAGCCCAGGAGATTAAAAATAGCTCTGATACCACTTCTGTTAAGATCTTTGAATCTTTTGATTTTCTTTTTCTCAAAGAATTACGTCGCTTGGTTTGATTTTGCAGAAAATGTGAACAGCAAAAAAATAAGAAGACGATGTTTTACTTAGTTTGATAATTTTGAGCTATCTACATCCAAGGATCAATCCAATCTTACACTTTGTTGGTTCCACTAGTTTCATGAAAGAAAGGTTACAAGAGGTGAGTGTTTCCCAACACCTGTAGAGTTTCCCATAAAACTCTCTGGTACTTTCAGTTAGTACTCTAGCACTCTTAAACCTTTTCTTCTCACTTAAAATAGATAGGTGATTTCGTGTGTGTGTATATTGAGTTGTGTTGTATTTATACTGGTGAAGACTAAAGAGTGCATATGTCTCTGTTTTCCTTTAACTCATGCAAACCTTCCTTTTTTTTTAAATGAAGTGTTGCGTTTTGCTTATACTTGTGTTTCTGCCCATATGCTCTCCACGTGAGTGACTTATGCTTTTATCTCTTATGCTCTACATTTTAACACTGTAGGTAGATTTCTTTCCTTTCTTCTTCGACTCTCCAGAGACTTCACTCATCTTCATCACACATCAAACCCTAAATCCTCATCCTTGTCTTAGGTTGATGATCTCGTTAAGGGTTTATAGAGAATATGTGATTCTCTTCACATACTGATGGATAACAAATCAGTCGGACAAAAGTAATAAATCATCAACAAACAAGAGATGAGTAAGCTTAAGAGGGCAACATTTTTTTGTGATAACAGAGGCAACCATTGTGATGTATGAGCTTGTTAAGGATTCTAGACAACCCCTCTATGACCAAAACCAAGATGTAGGGAGATAAGGGGATCTCCTTGCCGTATCCCTCTAACACATTTTAATGGTTTTACTAGGAACGCCATTTATAAGGATACTTATGGATGAGATACAAAGGCAAAGTATGATCCAATTCTTGAATTAAATAGGGAAATCCAAAGCGCCTAAGCATGCTTGAATAAAATCCCAACTAACTATGTCGAAGGCCTTGTAAAAATTTATTTTTCAAATGCTACCTTTTAGGTGTTTCCCAAACTGGTAATCCTTAAGAAGTTCCTGCATGAGTTGTATGTTATCACCAATGGATCGACCCTCGATGACAGCCCCTTGAGTCTAGCTAATAGTTTCAATTAAGATTTTTTCAATCTATTAGCCAAAAGCTTGGCAATGACTTTGTAAAGGGTACTGTAGCACGATATAGGTTGATAATCTGACAGAGAACGAGGGTTTGGTTTTTTCGAAACAAGGCAAATGAAGGTGTGGTTAAGCTTTCACAACATCTTACATGAAGCTAACATTTCCAAGACAACTTTGGTGAAGACGTCTCCTGTGATGTTCCAAGTTTATTGAAAGAAATGTGCAGTGAATCCGTCTGGTCTAGGGGCCTTTGATGGATTTAGAGAAAAAGAAAGGACATCTTTGATCTCTTGTTCAGTATAAGGGCTTTTAAGAGTTCCTGCATTTGTTGACTAAGGGGTTATCAAAAAACATGCTCATATTCGGAGGATTGGAGGACTGATGCAAACTCTCTATCAATTGTGTGAAGAACTCTCTAGTAATTTTTAGAAGTGAAGGTTGATCAGAAAAGGAGACACCATGTGCATCAGTAAGTTGGACAATGCAGTTACTATTTCTTCTAATCCCCATCCCTCAACCAAGCTACTCTCGCCTTTTGATGCAGCATGGACTGATGCAAAGATAGAGCTGACTGATATTCTTGGAGTCTCTTAGTTTCAATAGCTCTCATTTAAGTATTCTGAGGATTTAGATAGCAGTCCTCTTGAGCTAGTTGCAGTCGAGATTTGCATTTTTAAATCTTTCAAAGATGGAGAGTATAGAAGGTTTTGAGACAAGCTTTTACAAGTCTCAACTTTTGCATAAGCTGGAAAGATAAATAACCTTCATCGAGTAGAAGCTAGCAGCGACTGATTAGGTCAAGAAACCTTTCTTGCTTAGTGAGTCCAATAAGCAATGTTGTTAGCGCAGGAAAAGAATAAAGACAATTTTTGAAAAAAAATGATGGATATATTTATGAATTGTTTTATTATGCATATTTTACTCATGAAAGATTAAGATATATTTGATATTTAAGTAGTTGTTGTTAATATAAATGAGCTTATAAGATATCAAGTTATTAAGAAGGATAAAAAAAATAGAAAATTTTAAAAAAATAAATCATTAATATCAAAACAAATACATTAGTAATGAAAAATGCAGACATAATGTTTTATATATTATAAACCTAACACAGGATCTATTAAGTGTGGGTAAATTTATTCAGAAAGGATATAAGCTAAAATTTAATGATAATGCACCATATTCAACAAAAGTAATGACAAGTTAGGGATAATGAGTTAAAAAGTGTTCACACTTTTTTATTTTTTAATTTCGATATTCAACATTTTAAAGTTTTCAGTTAAGTATCCAAACTTTTAAAAAATAGGTAACTCAATTCAAAAGGTTCTCCCGATTTTAATATTTTGCTACTATGGTTGACAACGTAAAAGCTGACATTTAGAGAGGTTATAAGGCTCTTCTTCTTGGTCATCATAGTTTCAAAGTCTCTTTGTGGCAAATATGATTTGCAAGAAAAATGAACAAACCTTTTTTTTAATATTTGCTATGTTTTCTATCTAAATTACCTTAATTTAATTGATTTTATGTCTTGTTTTAAGTAATAATAAAAGAAGTTATTTGAGGTCATTTCAATGCAAAAACATGAAGGAAACACTAATATCGACTGAACGCAGCCTAGCACATCATTTTCAAAATCAAGGAAACTTGAACCTAATCAAACCCACTTATTAGAAGCAAAGTTATGATTTTTCATCTCCATAAATTTCCTTGATAAGATCATAACAAGTTATTTCTAAAGTACAAAAAGGAAATTCTCACAAAAATAGAGAAAATTTTCAATTTGATTTCTATTCTGATTATCATTTAATTACGTCAATAATATCCTTTTATAGACATATGATACATAAGAACTAGAGTCATACAAGGAAAGAACATTCGGATTGTTCATTTTTATGCCCCTCTAACAAACAAAAAGCCTACTAGGAGCCACTCGTTGCTTACAACCTATGTCACCGATACCACTCCTCTTCCTTGTCGTCCTAGAGTATCAATGGCCTGCAACTTTTTCTTGGTTCCTCGTTGATACGATATTATATTCGTAGCGGCTAGCTTTGATAAAATTTCTAACAATCTAAGTTCAAATTGACCCAACAACAATTCTATGTTGAACTTAATAGTTCACAAGCCCAAAAAATTGCTAGTTAGAAGTTTATTAGTAGTCATGTTTTATACGCTTATAAACTATTTCATTTCCTTTTTTCTTTCTAACATGAAATTTGACACACACCCCATGTGGAATTTCAGAATATCCCCTTCTTAACTCTTTAATGTCTACATCAATGCCCAATGCTATAAGTCATATCTATATAAGCAATCTTTGCTCCTTTCTAATGTTAAGTACAACTCACTCATATTACCAATATTCGACTGGAAGTCTAGTAGAAAGACCTCAAAAAGTAATAGTCATTTCCCAAAAATCAACTATATAGAGATTGTAGAAAGACCTGACCTAATATTTTCTAATTACTAACGTTTAACCAATGCTATAGTCTGAACGAAATTACCTCAATTTGCCTCCTGCATCGTGGAACCATATGCTCACCTGGCGTAAGGAACTTGGCATCACAGTAGTCTTGCATTCCCTTATTCTTCTTTGACATTTGTTGTAAAGCACTAGAGTTAGAATATTCTTCATCTGCATACTGTGAGACAATACAAGAAAAAAAAAAAGTAATTCTAATTGATACATCAGGTAGTTCTTGTTGTTATATATATCAGTCATATTCCGAAAGAGAACCTTATTAAACTAGCACATGATGAAAATTTATACTTACCTCAGAAAGTGCACATTCAATGTGGGCAGCATACGAGCATCGATCGCAGTAATAGGCGTGATACCTTGGGTTCCTTTCCTTCTCGCAATCAAAGCAATAATAGTCAAGGGAATCGTCAACTCCGCGCATCGGAGCCCTGAGTGTGAGCGAATGCATATGGCGGTCGTACTTCACAGTTTCAGGTATCGGAATGCATCCCAGATGGAAGGAGCAGTCACACTCAAAACAAATGTAACCATATTCTTCCCAATTTTTTCTACAAATACTGCACTCATGGAATCCATGTTGGGTCTGTGTTGTATAGCGCGTAAAACTTCCTCCTATATAGTAAAGATTGTGCACGTGGCACTTGTGTTTCAGGGGGGACACTACAAGTAGAGAAACCTCTGCGCAGTGCATGTGTAGGCCAAATCTACAATCGTTACAGTAGTACACAATTTCTTCATTATCGGTTCGTGTTCTACAGGTCTTGCATACCATTTTGGCATATTTTCCCAGTTGAGAACGCAGCGGGTGAAATGGATGATACGGGTGCTGTATCTCCCGTGGCATTTCTGCACAAGATTTGTGAAGGTAGAATTGGCATTCAAAGCAGCCATATACGAGACCCGGAACCGTTATTAAGCATCCCGTACATGTGTAAGAATTGTCTTCTTTGCAGTTGAAAAGCACCAGTTCATGGAGGTGGCTGAAATGCTTGATTCGTATTTTTGTTTCGCAGTACATCTCCGATGCCATGCTGGCTTTGTCCATTGAAAGACCGCATTTGGCGTCGAGTTGGAACGGGCACGACTCACACTGGAGGCAGAAGCCCTCAGAGACATCCCTACATCCTTCACAGATGAACCTCCTTCTATTTGGATAGTATTGTAAAAGCAGGAAATGTGATGGGTGATATGGGTGCCTGATTTTATCTGGTAAGTTAGCACAAGATTGATGAAGGTAAAAACTACATTCAAAGCAGCCATAAATGAGACCCTGAAGCTCCATTTCGCACCCATAACACTTGAGGCGAGGAAGCAAACCTGTGTAGTTAAAAAGA
>JANQAP020000147.1:3623851-3639151 GCA_026874005.2 Erythroxylum coriaceum
ATGGTGTCACCAATCTTACATGGTATAAGTGAGCATACTTGGATCCCTACACTTCAAAGGTAATTTCTTTTTAAAGACCTCAAAATATTCTCACCCATTATGAACTTCTCATTATCTCTTAACTTTCTCTTATTGGTACATAATTCTTTAAGGAATTTTGTATACTTTAGCACTTGCTTGATTGTGTCTAGGAAACGTATATTTACTTCCACCTTTCAAAAAGTCTCCAAGAAGTAATTATGTACACCGTAACACTTGCTTGATTGCATCTAACAAAGGCATATTTACTTCTACCTTTCAAAAAGTCTCCAAGATCTCCTTATCCTTTTCATCTTTGTTTGAATTTGATAACTTGTTAGGAAAAGGTGGATGGTTAATCTTAACCACATTGGGACATTCAAAATTTACCTTTGAATTTGATAAGGGATTTCCTTCTTCTCTTAACTCCTTCTTAATTTCCTCTTCATTAACCATCCTTTGTAAGGTCCTCTTAGGATCCTAAAACTTCCTACCACTCCTAAAGGTTACCGTGTTAACATTCTTTAGATTTACCTCAGGTTGAGATGGTAACTTTCCTTCACTTTGTGATTCTAAATAGTTGATAACAACTATCATCTGACTCACCTAATTCTCCAAATTTTGAATTTTAGACCTTGCCTCTTGAAATTGAGATATTGTCTCTTACTGAAATTGTTTCACATCTTGCTAAAATTACAATGTATTACTCGTAAGATACTTAAACATATCCTCTAATGATATACCTTAGTCAAAGGAGAATGCTTAAGGTTTGGGTTGAAATTATTGTGCACCCTATGGCCTATAGGGAAAGTAGTTATGCTGCTTATTCCCTTCATAACTTAGGTTTGAGTGATCTCTCTAACATGAGTTATAAGTATGGGAATATGGATTATACTAATAGGAAAAATTTTCTCCTGCATCATTAACATACTCAATGTTTCCCTCTTGTAAAGTTAAGTAGCCATCTTTTGGATGATTCGCATTGGCACATATCCCATAAGCTTTCACATATTCCTACCCTACAGTAATTTCTTTAGAAAAGGATGTTAATTCTTCTAGATGAAGTTCTGTAGATGAATTGTTTATCTTATTTGCCCTACGAAAATTGTTGTGAATGCCAACTAGTTGAATGTTTGATACTGCATATTTAATTAAGGTCCTTGCCTTCTTAGGAGTCTTTTTACCCATTACCACTTTCTACATCTACCAAACTCCTATCCATAGGCAATAATCTGTCATAGAAATATTGAATAAGAAGTTGCTTCGTGATATTGTGATAGGGGCAGCTGACACACAAAATTTTGAAGCTCTCATAATACTCATAAAGGGATTCTCTGTGATGTTGCTTTATCCCATAAATCTCTTTCCTTATGCTTATTATCTTTAATGCAATAAAATATTACACCAAAAATAGCTTTTTCACTTTTATCCATGTGCTAAAACTCCCTGTAATGAAATTAAAAGACTAATCTTTGTCACATTTTTTAGTGAAAATGGAAAAGCTCTTATCATTATTTGCTCTTCTATCACCCCTAAAGGTTTCATACTAAGACAAACCATATCAAACTCCTTGAGGTGTCAATGAGCATCTTCACTCACCTATAAGACCATGAACATTAGGCAAAAGATATATCAAACCAAAATTAAGCTCAAAATTAATATGCTCAACAAAAATTGGGAAAGTAATGTATAGTGGTCTTTAAGTCAAGCTGAGGGCAGCCAACTTACTTAGAGTTCTCGCTCTAAATCAATTTCTTTCTCTACTCCTAGAATTATTTTGTTTTCCCTATGTAATCTTCACGGTGTTCTTTTGATCTCAAGATCAAATTATATAGGATCTTAATAAGGAGATCCAGTCACTATCATATATAGGATCTTAATAAGGAGATCTAGTTACTATCGTACGTAATCATTAACAAACATAAAAATAAAAACAAATAAAAACAAATTAATTGTCATGTTAATTTAATACCTCCCGTTGAAACTATTAGTCGTAGATTAATAGCAAGCTCTATTAATCCCAATTTCCCATTAAATTGTAACTAATTAAAACAATCTCTTCAATTAGGTCTAGCTATCAGACAACCCATAATAATAAGCTCTTCAGGTTTAGTATGACAGCCTCGTTACATATTAAGAAAACAAGTTAATATAAACAACAACCACATAAAATGGAGTCATTTAATCTATTCCCTAATAATGCAAGACCATTAGTTTACAAACATAAATCAAAATTTCAATGACTACAAATTGCAATCTTAATTCTGGTAATAAATCCATACATAAATAATATAGTAGGCCTATGTAAATCATTCATACAAATCCTTTTTGAAATCCTCACTTTTCTTTGCATGGGTTGTTAAAAAGTTCTTAAGTAAAGACGCTAACTTAGACTTCTAAAGAGTGGGGGTTTAAAAGATGATATGTGCCTAATTAATTATATATTTTTTCCCTAGTGCTTAGTGATTAATGTTTATTATATGTCTAAGATACTTATTTTAGTTCATATTTTTTTAGGAACAATTTAGAGGAATAAAATACAAAATGAGATAAATTCACATCCTTGATGTCATTTTGTTGATGTTCGATCTTATTTACCTTTGTCGACAAAAAAAGAGATGAGTTAAGGTGAAGACAAGATAAAGAATGGAAGAATTGGAGTCATAGTGACTTACACAACCTTATATAGGAATGTGTACAAACTCAAAGATGCTATTTCAACCACCTTTGTAATCTACAATCCCTTGTGGAGACTTACACAACCATGTAAATGAGATATATGATCATGTATCTTGGTCGTGTAGCTAATTATGAACATGTAACTCTATAATTTTTGAAAAATTATCATACAGAGTCACTTGCACAATCATGTAGCTTGCCATGTATAACCATATAACCCTAATTTTGCACTGTAAAAGTGTAATTAAGATGTCAAATAGGGGATGTATAGATTAAAACACAAAAAGAGGCAAATTCCATTCCTTTTTAAGGGCTATGAATAGTTATTCTTCTTTTTTTCTAGTTCAAAAGAGATATTAAGGTTGATGAACATTTTGGGCATTGATTAATCTTAGTGATATTGTTCTTAAATCTCTTTTGGAATTGACTATGTTTTTTTTGTTTAAAATTTGTGATTTGTATAATTCCTAGAATTTGACATTTTGCACGGCCTAAAAGAAGTACACGAACTGATGCACGGCCATATATCCCTTTATTGCTTTGCATCTTTTTTTTATGTCGTGTTTTCATCTGATTTTTTTTCCTTTTAGTCCATGAAGGCAATTATAACTATAAACACACTTGTAGCAAACTAAGTACTAAATATACAATAAAAGTATAAAATATCAAGCAAAAATACAACAAATATAGGGTATAAATATATTTAATTATGCATTTATCAAACATTCTCACACTTAAGCTTTTGCTTGTCCTCAAGCAAACCATAATCAAAATTGTTAATTTTATAAAATCAATACCTCATCAATTTCAGCTTGTCCATTCATACTATAAATCATCATATTCTACTGAACCAAATTAACTTACAATTAGAATCAAATTATCCTAAAATTAACTTTCTAATTCCATATTGATAATAATCACATCAATAATCACATTGAAATCAAAAGCATACACTTTACATCCACAACAAGATTTTACTCAATGTACACAAGTTTTTAGGGTGAAATATATCAATGCATAATAGAACTCTTACCATAGGCTTGCAATATCATCACATCTCTAACACTTATGTATAAACTAGAAGCAAAAAGCAAAAGGTCTTTATATGGATTGTAATGAGGCTTAGGTACGGTATAGTTGGGATATTAAAAAAGGTTAAATTGAAGGAAATTTACTAAGAGAATTTACAAGAATCTTGTTTACAATTTATAAAGGTCCACTTATTATAAAAACAATGGTACTTGATACTTTTCTTCTCTTCTTTTTCTATGCTCTTTTTTTATCAAAACAAAAGAATCTCAAACATTCATATTGTACCACAATTAAAGAAATATGGGACCTTTCAATAATTTCAAGTCTTAAACAAGTAAAGAATGTAAATAACCTTCAAGGCTTAAAACAATAAAAAGTTCTTCAAAGAAAGATAGAAAAAGGTTAATATGTGGGTATAATAACAATGAAAAAGGCTAAGGCTCAACTTGGCTACTACTAAAAGATAATTTTATAGATGTGGTAATTATAAAAGAAATAGGCTCAAACAAATTGTTGAATCTAAGTGCCTTCATCATATCAATGCTTCTAATTTAACAAATATGATCTCAATATGTATAATAAAAGCAAGTTTTAGAATCATTCTACTATACATGATAACACACATGAAAGTAATAAAGAGAGCTTTAAAATTTTAAAATGTTCCGTCTTAGGCCTAAGAGCTTACAAAAAATATGGGTTTATATGTGCAAATAATATGCAATTTCATTCAATTTGATTATATCAATGAACACTCAAAATATAACTTAGAAAAGTAATTTCATTATAACTATTCCATACCAATTCAATCAATATTCAATAATGAAATATAGTATTGATGAACATATTTCAATTAAGTTTAGAAATCAATTCATAAAATATTATAATCAGGATTACAATAAGCTTCAAGAATTCATTAAAAATTTATTAACCCTTTCCTCACACTAAGTTGTACATTATCCTCAATGTACATAGTATAAGTATATATAATAAGTGAGAAGGTGTAGTGGTACTTTCTTAATTATGACAATTTTCTGAATTTTGATTCATCCAATTATTGACTATAGTCTTGCAAAATATGAGGAAAAGGAATAAAAAGAAACAAAAGAAATAAAAAATAACATAATTAAATTTAAGAAATAAAATCATCCTTAACTATAATATTAGAGAAAACAAAATAATTAACGAAAAGAAAATAAGAAATAAATATAAAAGATAAAGAAAAAGGAAGAATATACAAAACTAAACATCTCATGCATCCTGTGATCGTGGTTGATCTGACAAAGGAGGGTTTTCGTGGTGATGATCTTGGTCAGGTAGAGGAGTTGCAAAGAAAGTGCCCTCGTTGGATGATAGGAGCTAGAAATCAATGCCTAGATAGCTCACTATTAAGAGCATCATCTCTCCCATCTATCAAACTGTAAAATGCAGCTTCGCCTAACTATATACCCAAAGTCTCCAACTGTCCTATCCACTCCAAAAGCTCTTCTTGTTGAATTCAAAATGTCCATTGAGTTCTCATAACTCAGCTAATCCCTAATAAATCTATCTTCAATTAAGTTGGATTATGAAACCTAGCTCGGGGATCTCTTATAACCTCCTCGTCTGGTAATGCCTCATTCACTTCTGTTGGTAGTGTTTGTGGTTATTCTGCTATAGGCTACTCTACTTTATCTCCACTACAGTAACCCACTCTCATAGGGCATATTCTCGAACATACCATTAGTATTCGAGAACAAACTCCATGAGGGTGGTGAGCTAATACAGTCAGTCAAACTCAATACAAATTTTTCTCTCACATCATATACATCAAATACATTTTAAACAAATCAAAAATCAATCATGGCCTATATCATTTATACACATATTGGGAAAAAATCGATTCTCAATTTGATCATTTCATTTTTCAAAACGCTTTCAGTCATAATGTCATTACACTTTACAATTCACATAAACACTATACAATATTTACAGAATACATTTCAAAAATATAAAAGAGACTATAGACATATGCAAGTGCCAACTGATCCCTACCTCTATCTTTTATCTGAATGCAGTAGTTAGACTCCAACTTGTCTAACTAGAGATCTCCTCTGAGCCTAAAAAACAATGCTACAATTTTGGTGAGTTTTGTGAACTCAGTGAGTGGACCATCCTCGATGGCTCACTCATATCACATAACACAACAATTCATACTTCAAATTCACATACGCTTCATGTCATCATATAATTCACATCATTTTACCAATAATCATATAACATCACATAAAAAATTTATCACTTATTTCACATTCACATTTAGAGCAGTCAAACAGTTCATTTCGATTATTTAAAAGCTACATATCAATTATATATGCAATGCTCATAAGACTCACTTCCAATTGTTATTGTTTTGATAGAGTGCCCGTAACTGTCTTGTATCTATTGTGAATACCGAGCTCATTAATAACTGTCCCTTATTTGTTGGATATACAAGACTCATTATACATCGTGAGCCAGAGGCTATTACCACATTATAAGCTTTAAGCTCTTTTTCTCTTTCTAAGCTTTAAGCTTTTTTTCGATGACTACTCCAGTCACAACAGCCTTTATCTGTTCATGCATTCATGTAATGAAATGCATCACATTCGCATATATTCAATCAATCACTTATGTTCAATTTCACATTCACATTTTTCATTGGATTAATGTCCGACATTCATCAATAATGTTGAGAATCACTTGTTTCGGTCCAATTCACATAAAATGAACACTTCCAATTCATTCAAATTTTTCAAACTCCTCGGACTATTTATGTCCGAAAAGGTCTTAATCACAATCATATCAGTCATAATTCAATATAGAAATTTAGAACAGAACAAACAATTAAAGTTGAGACCATCTAGGTCTAATCACTACACGCTCCAGATTAGCATTTGCTTCCATGATCCGGAACGTCTGAATGTAGATGTTGAATCCTACATATCAACTTTAAGCAACACACACATTGTACACACATTACTAATTGCACAATCATATACACATTCAATTATACACATATGTATATGAGTAATGTATATTGCATGCTCAATTTGACTATTCCAGTCACATCTTATGATCATTCACACTTTATAACTCATATATGTCAAATTTGAACTTAGGTTATCACCTCATTTGTACAAGATTATTCTTAGTTCATCATTCAATCATGTACTAAGGTCATTCTAGCATAATAAGATCACATAATATCAATTTTCTCATTCACCTTTACTTAATACACATCATTCATCTTATTTGAATCGCTTTAGCCTTTATAGGTTCACTTTCATTCTCACAACATCTCAAAATTCCAGATTTGAATACCTAATATATAACAATTCATTCTTAAATTTTATTCTCAATCATCCCCCTAAACATGTCACTCATTTAATCACTTAATCCAAGCATCATTCTAGGTTCAATTCAAGGTTCATTCAAGCCTAATTGCATTGCATGAAAATACCTAACCAATTGCTACTTCAACCCCCACATAAAAGAAGCATATTTGATGTTCAACCAATTCCCACGATCGTGGACAACTTTCCACGATCGTGGGATTTGTTAGCAGAAACTTCCTGCCTTTGTTAAGCATTCCCATTTTCCAGCTTTTCCAACTCTATTTTCAGGTCAATTTTTTTATGATCATTATGACCTAGAAAATGAGGTATTTAGGCAACACCTTCTTCTACACAAATGTTCCTATATGTCTTAAGTTTCTAACGACATATAGTTAATGCAGTTTGGTTCAGTATTCTATAAGTCATACCCAAAATAATTAAGATTGTTCTCAAACTGCAACAACACTCAATACTCAACTTCAATACAAATTTCAAAACTCTTAGGGATAGAATTCAAATTCAATTCCTTCATAAAAATTGTATCCATATGTCTCTAGTTTAATATAAATTAAAAATCATCCCATTTGGATATCTACAAAACAAGATATGGCCAAAATACAAATGCCTATTTAGTGAAAACACTCCATCTAACATATTCTAGCACACTTCATCATCATTTTCATCCTAGTTCATCTCTTTTGCTTAGTCTATCATTTCTAGCTTATGTCCTCATTATTTCCTCTTCATTCTTACTTCCATTTCAACTCAGTACTATTCATAATCAAATTATGATCTATGATTGATCATAACACCAAAACAGAACATTCATACATATACACATTCATCAATTTTTTCTGCACATGTTCAACTTCATTTTCACCTTCATTTTCTTTCTAAATTCTCACCTTAGTTCACCTCAATTCAAGACACTACTTTAGCCTTTTCTTTAACTTCAAAATCATTCTAATTCATCTCAATAACATCCCAAAAAATCCCTGTTAATATATATAGAAAATAAGACATGAAACATCCATTTATCTATCAAATTTTTCTGCACTTTTTCCTACACCATTTTAATGATCTTTCTATTTCAAACTCATCTCTACGTCATCTTATGACATATTGATCATAATATATATATATAAGCAAGACATGAATGTGTTCATTTCGTCAATCACATTCCAACATATATAAAACATCATTTTATGATCATTCATTCTCTAACTATCATCATGTATATTTCATTTAGAACAAAACATAAAGAACAATGTTTACTTACTTGCATAACTTCAAGATCTTCAAAATATCACTTAACCCTAGTTCTTTTCTCTTACACGATCATCATCATCCAAGATGGAAGGGTTAGGTCTTCTTTGGAGTAAATGGTGAAGACAACAAGGGTTTTGGAGGAACAAGTGAAAGATGATGGCAAGATTCACGATGGTAAGAGTTGAAGGTGTCATGGATGAAGAAGAAAAGAGAAGAAAATCATGAAGAAGAAGAGAAGAAGAGATGAAAAGGATTAGAGCATTTCGTGAGAGTGAAAGATGAAAGACAATAGAGATGGCCATTCAAATGAAAAATATCGTGGATAAAGGTGTGGCAAGGTGTCACCACCTCATGGTTTCTAATGGGTCTTCTTTATTAACCAGTCTATTTGTCTTCAATTTCTAATCCAATTGTCTCCCAATTTTTTATGATGCTTGCCATTAAATCTTAATGTCACTTATCAATAATTTATGCTATCATTTAACACTTATTTCTATTTTTATTCATCAATTGTCCTGCCACTTGGCATTTCCTAGTCCAAAATTTACTCCGAATTTCATAAATTTCCCATATTTCACCAAAAATTCTAAATCACTAATTATACAAACCAACTCAATTATCAAGACATATTATCCACAATTCACCATATAATCACCTGATAAATGTCAAATGAGTGTATGAACAATCACTGTAATGTGTGCAATTTTCAACAATCACGTGTGTGTATGTTAATATTATACATGAACATGAAATGCATTTTTCTACTCTCTCATTACTATTTCTCATTTACAGAAAACTAGTGTTCTAACCCTTTGTATGTAAACGAGATGTTACATCCACCCTCTGATGCTAGCTCTATATGACCTCAATGTCGACGTACCATGTGCATATGTTGCATTATTGCCAGGTTAAGTGCTACCATGGTCATCATCTCTCAAATCAGTGGTAGCCAATCGAATGTATCTATTCTTCATGCCAGTCAGGTCATATAAGGTTTAACACATATTGTGTCAAACTTCTTGTCTTCACTCTGACGCCAAATAGATTAGAAAAGGGCTTGTCCCATGTGAATTGGCATCCACTCATTCATACTTTAAAGATAATAAACATCCATGTTCCTGAAAACTCCCCAACTATCTTCTCCACTGCTCAATGTATGGCTCAAGATACTGTGGATGTATATGAACATTGGATGGCGTAAGCTGGAGGCCTTGGACTTACTTAGATCATAGTCATCCTCAGTACTAATCTAACTCCAAAAATTTCGCAGAGACAACCTATATGGTATATTAGTCTATAATACTAAGTACTTTGGTGTCCTAACATACTCTCGATCGTACAGACCTTTGATGATGGAAAACTTGGTGAAGCTTATTTGATGCTTCTCTCCCATCATTTAAAACTGGACTATATTGGGTCGATCCTTATTGTAATATCCCGTCTCCATGAAGAATGTAGAAAGGACCTCTAAGGTGAACTCTCTATATGAAGTTTACAAGATTTCAAAGAATCGAGACCATGCGCTGATCTCCACGAGCTCTCTAACTTATTGGGCTAAGCCAACTTGCTCCAATGCCTCCTATTTGATGTATCGATTTGTGTTGAATTTCTTAACCTTCAGCTACTGATACTATTCCTCCTAGGCCCTAACAGTAGCATCCGCAACCTCTCTGGGGGCTATAATGGAGTAGAGGATTCACCTCATTGCCTCTTTTTTAGAGTCTCCTTGTCACACCGTGATCTTATCATCTTACCTACAACTTTAAACAAGTGTGAGAAATTGACATATAATTCAAGAAGGTATGCTTTTCCCCACACTTAAATTTGATCATGCTCACTAAATTACTAATTGCAAAAATAAACCAAATACAAAAAATTAAACTAGGAAGAATTAGTAAAAGTAATGCACATAAATAAAAAATAAAAAATAAATAAATAAATAAAATTAGAAAATCAATTAATAAACTAATTAGTCTCAAAATTAAAATTAAAATTTGTATAATTAACAAATTAAACTAACTTAATTGTTAAATTACAATTTTAACCCTAAAATTAAAATTAAAAACCCTAAATTACCAATTTTCCAAAATTGACGTACTAAATCCATGCAATTAAACACAAAACCAATCTTAATTAACATCAGAAATAACTAACTAACCTAATTAAAAACAAAAATATTGCAATTAAACACGTAATGAGCAACAATCGCAAGTTTACTCAAAGTAAGTTAAATTTTCACCTAATTCACACATAATTAATCAAATTGAATCATCAAAACAATTGGGTAATGCCTAAATTCAACTTTTAAAATATAATTAGGCATAAAATCACACAAATTTTCCAAAAATCCCAAAATAGTGAAATTGGCATTTTTGATTGAAAAATCTACAAATAACATAAAACACCTAATAAATCATGCCTAAACAAGTTAAAGCAACAAAAAAAACTTACATAAATGTCGCTAATTGGCTGAAAAATGTAAAAATTGGGTTGGGAGAAAGAAAAGGTGATGATGACAGTGAGAGAGGGAAAGGAGAGACTGAAAAATATAAGAATTTAAGGTTTTTTAAGGTGTATTGCGAGAGTACATGGTCTAATACACCGCTGTGTATCAAACTATGTATTTCACTAAGTCACAACTTTTCGCGGGTTTACACGTTTTAGTATATGGGCATATATCAAAGCATGTAAAACTACACCAATATGCCTAGAGAGCATTTAACTTTCTGTAAATGTGTGCAACTTTAAACTTAATGGTCAATCATAACCTATGACACTCATTCCCCTAAATTCACAATTATGCATAATTTTTCCAAAAGATTCTTAATTTTTTCTATCAGAATACACTCCAAAAAAATTCAATTAACTAAAACCTATACTAATATGAAAACAAAAATGAAGTAATATCGAAATGGAAATAAAACTAAAACTGACTTATAGGTTGACTCCTATATAGTGCTTCTTTACCGTTGTTATCTTGATGTACCTTTTTCACTTGTGATGGCTTATATAAATTGTGTTGTAGCCTTACCATAGGTTGTAACCTGTAGGTGGGCTACCTTCTGACTCTTTCTGCCACTCTTCTCTTTTGGTTTATTCCCTTGAATTTATAACAGTTATGTTGGATCCTTATATTTAGAGCCCTGTAAAACATCTTGACATGATTACTTCAAGAAAATTACTTCAAGAGAATTACTTTTGACATTAGAGAGTTGAAATGTAACCTCTTCGTCCCTTACTCTCAATGTTAACTTGCCTCTGCCAATATCTATGAGTGACTTGGTAGTTGCTAGGAATGGTTGTCCGAGGACTAAGGGTATCTTAAAATCTTCCTTTATGTCTATAATGATAAAATCAGTTGAGAACATGAACTTATTACCCATAACAAGTACATCCTTTACTATTCCCCTAGGATGTTTTAGTGTTCTATCTGCCATTTGAACACATATCCTAGTTGGTTTAAGTTCTCCTATTCCCATTTTTTTCAAGTTAGGTAAAAGGCATCATATTTATGTCGACCGCTAGGTCAGCTAAGGCTTTATCTACTTTAAACTACATACGGTACAAAGGAATAGAAATTCCCTAAGTCATTTTGTTTTTCTGGTAATTTAATCTTCTCGTTGGAGTTCTCCTTGCTCAACCTTTTAGTCTCCAATTTCTTTAAGTCTTCCTTGTTTAATGCTTTCTCTTTTAATGATTCTTTACTCTTTGGGTTATGTATAAGACATTCTACTTAAGGAAACTCTTTCTTCAGTTCTTATAAAAGATTAAGGATCTTATTTACCTCTGCCTCCAATGATTTTCTCTTTGCTCTGATAGGGTATGGAAATGTAGGTCGAAACTCCTTGACTCTCTTCAAGTAAAATCCACATTCAGCTTTTGAATGACTCTCAGTAGTCACTTCCTTCTCCTCTTCTTGGAGCTTCTTTTTAATGGTTTGGGTGATTTCCATATTCTCTTTTAGGATTTGTCTTTGTTGTACTCAACAAACTCCCCTTCGGTCTCTCTGCCACTAACTTCGTAAGTTAGTCCATTCTAACCTTTAAATTTCATATGGATGGGTCCGTTTGCTAATTTTTTATCCTTAATTCTTGAATGAATACCATAATCAGCTCATCTATACCAAGCTTCTTTAGCTGTGATGCTTACGGTTGGAATCCAAGTGGAGGATTATTTCGTTTCTTTCCCTGATTGCCCCATGAAAAGTTAAGGTGGTTCCTCCATCCAAGGTTATAAGTATTACTGTACATATTGGTTTGGGGTCTAGGAGCATTCACCAAATAATCCACGTGCTCAGGTTGAACTAATTGACATTCCTATCATTGGTGATCTAGCTTGCACGGTTCACACTGCATTATCTTTCCTTGTGAAGCCATCATCAGTCTATTTATCTTTTTAATCATGGCCTCCACTTGGCTCGCCAAATGCATCACCACATTTACTTCATGAACTCCTGCTAGCCTAATTGTTCGTGCTCTAGCCAAGCACCACTAGTAGTTGTTCATGGCTATGTCTTCAATCAACTCTTGGGCCGCTTCAAGTGTTTTATTGTTGAGCATCCCACCAATAGTTGTTCATGGCTAAGCCTTACATCTAACGTTCTAGTTCAAACTCTCTCATATTAGTCCTACGAAGATTCCTTAGTGTTGTTCTTTCTATTTTAGGATCTGCTTCTAGTAAGAGCTCAGATATACCCCAAATCATAAATTGACCAGGAGTCTAATTCTAAGTTAAAGAAATAAATTAAACAAATAAAATAATGTAAAATAAAAATAAGAAATAAAGCAAAGTAAAAAAAAAGTAATGACTAGATTAATAAAACTAAGGTTTTCTTAATATAAAAATCCTCGAAAATGGTGCCAAAAACTAGATTAACTTTTTCTAAGTTTGTCAATTAAGAATCAACTGCTAGTGCACATTGTAGTTGTAGTTAGTATCGATAAGTACAAGTCAATCCTATGAACATGATGAATATTAGTAGTTATCATTACCCTATTATCTAGTCTAGGAATTTGATTGTGATTTTAATTAAAGAAATTAAAACTTAAGCAAATAAAATAAAATAGGCAACAACATTGAATATAGAATTAAGAAATCACTTAGGAAATGACTGATATCGAGAATTAGTGTCTAGGTTTCGAATCCCCCTAAATATCCTTAATTTATTGATCTTTTATTATGCAATTATCTTGTTGATTTATTAGAACGTCGAAATTCCTATGGTATACTAATAGCTCACTATTAAGTCTAATAACAACTAATCCTAAGATTATCAATCAAATTGCTCAGGTTAAAGTTTATTAAATTGCTTTACTGATTTATGAATCCCACTATTAGGTTTGACCCTAATCCAAAGGATTTATGTCATCCTATCTTTAGGGTTGTAGTCAACTCATTCCAATTACGGTAGATCTATTCACACATAGAATTTCTCAATCTTTATATTATGAAATTAGATTATGCATTAATATTCTAGATCTATTAGAACATATATCAAACACATAAGTGAATCACGATATATCAATCCAAAAATTTTCACTAATAAAAGAATCAAAACATGTTATTGCACAAAACTAATGTTCATCTAATTGAGGCACTATAAGAATTTAGTTACATATGATAGAACATGAAATCTAACACAAATACAAAGAAAAATGAATTGAAACAATGGGTTTATAATTCTAAATCTCCTTATTTGTCTCATATTGAATATTCTTGCAAGATAGAGGTTTGATCTTATATTCTGATGGATCTTTCGATGATTTCCACTTTTCTAAATCAAAATCGCCCCTTCTGTACGATCTCAACCTTTGTAATCACCTCTTAATGTCTAATCTCTTCTTTTGCCTCCAAACACATCTTTTTATAATAATTTTTAGGGTTCTAGATGATGCACAGTCTGATACACAACCGTGTACTAGAACGTGTATTACCCAAAATGCCCATAATTCACAATTTTGCATAGCCCGAGAGAAGTACATAGGTTGATACATGACCACGTATCCCTTCTTTACTTAACATCTTCATTTTATGCAACATTTTCATCTAAATTCTTCTCCTTTTAGTCCATGAAGGCAATTATAACCTATAAACACACTTTGAGCAAATTAAGTAGCAAATATACAATAAACGTATAAAATATCAAGCAAAAATACATCAAATATGGCCTATAAATATGGTTAATTATGCATCTATCAATCACATCATCCCTTTTATGTAAACTAGAAACAAAAATCAAAAGGTTTTTGTAAGGTTTTAATGATGCTTGGGTAAGGTATGATTGGGATAATAAAAATGTAATAAATTTGAAGGAAATTTACAAAGGAAACATTACAAGAAACTTGTTCACAATATACAGGTCCTTTCATTATAAATCCATTAGTACTATACCCTTTTTTCTCGCAAATTTTTAAAAAAATATTTTTGAGCATTCATCATGTACCACAATTAAAGAAATATTGGAACTTCAAATTTTCAAGTTTCAAACATTCAAGTAATGTAAATAATCTTCAATGTTCAAAACAATAAAAAAAAGGCTTTCAAAGAAAAATAGGATAAAGGTTAACAATGTGGTTATAATCAATGAAAAAGTATAAGGCTCAAAATTAGTTATTCCTAAAGATAAATCATGGTAAGGTAAATACCAAAGAAACAGCCTAAACAAGTGTTGAATCTAAATGCCTTTACTACTTCAATGCTTCTAATTTAACAATTATGATCCTAATATGCATCATAAAAGCAAGTTCTATAATTGTTCAACTATGCATGATAACACATATGAAAGAATAAAAGAGCTTTAAAATGTATAAATTTTTGCTCTCAGCACTCAAAAGCTCACAAAAAACATGGCCTTATGTGTAACACCCCGTTTTCAGAGAAAGGGTCGGACCAGAGAAACGGGTCAAAGTGTGGTAAATCAATGCATCTCATGCTCATGAAGTTTTGAATA
>JANQAP020000147.1:3648948-3668261 GCA_026874005.2 Erythroxylum coriaceum
GCATTACAAAAAAATGCTAATAGCAACACACATCAAAGGTATTGCTAAGATTTTCGTTGCAATAGCCATGTTGTTTTGTAGGAATTATTGATGTTGTGCCTGTCTTCGTGGTGGCATGTTTGATTAGAAACTCACAACTTGTCTCTGATACCAACTGACGCAGTGGAAATGCTAACTCCAACACATTCCACGAATACCGTCAAGGAGATCTTCTATACCTGTTGATTCTACAAATACCCAAAAAATAGGCAACGAAATCGATTTCTCACCAAGAAGCTTAAAATTTTGGTAGAAAGTCGAAAATTTTATTCCTAAAAAAACTCCTGTCTAAAGGCCATAAGATTATATATTTATAGTCTCCAACTAATCTTAACCCAAAGATTCAAATTAATCCTAATCCAAAAACAAATCTAACGACCAACATATTAGTTGCTTCTATTCTATTATTCCAGAAATTTTGTTGCCAACTGGTCTACATCAATTAAGCTTGGGAATGACTTAAAATCTAATATCAAAATGCCATTAATCTGGTCAGTTATATTAAAATAATGTCATTTTAAAGTACTTCATTGCTTGAATCGAGTTTAGGCTGCCTATTTTAGTAACGACGGAGTTTTAAATTAAGTTCAAACTGCAAAAAATAAGTATTATCTCTAATTAATAATATTAACTTATTTATATTAAAAACTAATGTAAAGACTTATTATTAAATTTTATTCAAATAAAGAATATTTTGGAGTGAATTTTCACTTTAAAAGTTAACTAATAAATCAAATTTATTGTAAAAAATCGCTTCTTTTTTGATAAAATTTAAAGATAGATTGATATATTTCGTCGAAATTCCCACCAATCGTAATTTAGAGGGACGTAATTAGAAATTAATTTAAAAGAGAAAGAAGGCAACATTACTGTATCAATTTAGTGCCGGGGTTTGTTTTATTGCGGCTCTTCGTACTACTTTCGACTTCTTTCTTAGGTTTCATTGGATATGGCGGACTACGATTTGACGCCGATACTTGCTCCGAATCTTGACAGACATTTGGTGTTCCCTCTCCTGGAGTTTCTGCAGGAACGGCAGCTCTACCCTGATGAGCAGATCTTGAAATCCAAAATACAACTACTCAATAACACTAACATGATCGATTACGCCATGGACATCCACAAGAGTCTCTATCACACTGATGATGTTCCTCAAGGTTTGTTCTTTAGTTATTTTCTTCTTTCCTCGTTAAAGTACTACAGTTATAGTACTGTTTCTTTGTTGTTGTTTTTATTATGTTAGATATGGTGGAAAGAAGATTGGAGGTAGTGTCAAGATTAAAAGCGTTGGAGGAGGCGGCAGCGCCATTGGTGGCCTTTTTGCAGAATGGAAACGCGGTTCAGGAGTTAAGATCTGATAAGCAATACAATCTCCAGATGCTTCGTGACCGTTACCAGGTGAGAATGTGTTTGTTTTTGATATTGAGAGATTGGTATGTAGAAAGATGGGGGGTTTCTAATTTTATTGAGCAATCGATGCAATACTTGAAGTGAGAATTTATTTGTTTTCGTTATAGAGGGTTGGTGCGTAGAAAGATGGCAGCTTTTTAATTTTGTCGAGGTATTGATACAATGGTCAAAGTGGTCGCTTTTTTCAATAGAGGGACTCGTATGTAAAGATGGGAGAACTTTAAATTGTGCAGTAGTCAGTGTTTTTTTTTTGGATTGTGGACTAGTATGTAGAAAGCTGGGAGCTTCCTAATCTGTTGAGGAATTGATGCAATTATCGAAGTGTGGATTTAGTTGTTTCTGTTATTGAGGAATTGGTATGTAGACATATGGACCTCATTAATTTGTTGAGTATTGATAAAATAGTAAACAAGAATACTATTATGAAAGTGGGTTACTTATTTATTTAGTTATTTTGAGCAGATTGGTTCTGAACAGATTGAGGCATTATATCAGTACGCGAAATTTCAATTTGAATGTGGGAACTACTCAGGAGCAGCTGACTATTTGGATCAATTTAGGGCATTGTGCACCAACAGTGAGAGGAGTCTCAGTGCTTTGTGGGGAAAGTTGGCTGCAGAGATTCTCATGCAGAACTGGGATATTGCTCTTGAAGAACTTAATCGATTGAAGGAAATTATTGATTCAAAGGTTATTTTTGAAAAAACGAAATTGTTTCTATTTCGCTTTGATTACCATATTTTGTCTTCTATAGACATGCTGATTGAGTACTTTATATTTTTTGTGGACACAGAGTTTTTCATCACCATTGAATCAGGTGCAAAGTAGGATTTGGTTGATGCATTGGAGTCTCTTCATATTTTTCAACAATGACAATGGAAGAACTCAAATCATTGACCTTTTTAATCAGGACAAGTATGAATATTCTCGCAACTATTTGTTGCTGAAAACAAACTTGGTTTGTTACTCCGTTTATTTTTCACACAAGTTCATAGCGGGACAAAAGATGACCCTTTGTATTTGCTCAGTGTTATTTGAATTATAAGATTAAATAATTTATTTAGGTATTCTCGGCCTTCTAGATAATAGCAGGCGAAGCTCTATGATAGGACCCGTAATCTCAACCTCGATGAACAGATTGTATATTAATTGAAATGAGAACTGAACAGCAAGGAGAATTAGTCTCCTATTCTCTCCCAAAAAAAATACCCAGTACAGAATTCTCATCCCCCTTCTCTAACAGAGAGCTCCTATTTATTCTCATCTTTCTCCCTCCCAAGGTGTAACAAACTTGTAACAAACCTATATTCTGTTTTCCAGGCCTAAGTAACTACCCAAAGCCACGTGGCAGCAACTTTTCTCTCTTTCCCTTATGTCTAGTATAGGTAACCTTGATTGGGGGTCTAACACTCTACCTCAAAACGGTACTTATTGCCACAAAATGTGAACAAAATAGAGAGCCCTCATGTGACTATCATTTTTTGAGAAGTTATGATTGCTATTTAACAACTCAGTTATTTGTCATTCCTGTAGTGCTTAGTTATTAGTTCTGCACCTATCACAACTATGCAATTCAATGCGTCAATTTTTTTGTAGCAGGTATTATGTTTGCTCTTCCGCTCCAAGAGTGTAACTGCTTTACCATTTTTTTTCTTTTAGATGTTAACCATTTTAAACGGAGGCTGGCATACAGAGTGTGGTTCAAATTTATATCTTCTGAAGTCCAGGAAAATAATTCAACTCATTATTTTTCTTGTTAATGATAAGCAATGTTATGGGTTATCATGCAGGCATAGTTAATTTAAACCACTGGTTTAGATTTATTCTTAAAAGGCATGCAATAGTATGCAAAGCAATGCATCTCCTTCTGCTTCTTGTACAATAATATTGAAGTGCAAGTTCAAATGGTTGCCTTATTTCGGCTACATTCTTAGCTTCCTTAATATGACCTCTTATATTTTCTTCGTACTTTCTTTACAAATTCTTTTTAGGTATCTTAATGCCATTCAGACCAATGCTCCCCATCTCTTACGTTACCTGGCAACTGCATTCATTGTCAACAAAAGGAGAAGACCTCAATTCAAAGAATTTATAAAGGTTATTCAGCAAGAGCAGCATGTTTACAAAGACCCTATTACAGAGTTTTTAGCATGTGTCTATGTTAATTATGATTTTGATGGGGCCCAAAGGAAGATGAGGGAGTGTGAAGAAGTAAGTTACCTGTCCTAATTTGACTTGCTGATAATTTGTGCTTGTTTGAACGTTTGTGCCAATTGACCATCTTTCGTTGGTGCTTATGATAAACACATTCGGATATGAATTTTTTGTTTCCAGTTTGATTTAGACATTTTTCATATTACAGGTGATAATTAATGATCCATTCCTTGGAAAACGAGTTGAAGATGGTACCTTTTCTACTGTGCCATTGAGAGATGAGTTCTTTGAGAATGCTCGTCTATTTATCTTTGAAACTTATTGCCGAATACATCAACGCATTGATATGGGGTAATGACTGTATTCCTTTAATTGTTCCCTATACTTCCACTGATGAACTTCTTTTCTGAGAGATTAAGTAAATTGCTTGGAGTTAAACTTGAGTGATAATTTTAGCACTTGGCTTGAAGAATTTACTAACGTAGTCTTATTCATGGAAACACCATGCTGAATTCTTGAACTTGGCTTGTCTATCCCAGAAGATATCTAGTCTTTAGATCCCTGAAACTCTCAAGTAAAACATCTGCTCGAATACGATCTCCTAGATGATGATAATTCTTAACAAGGCTGATTTAATCATCAACATTGTGTGATATTGGTATTGTTAGCGATGTCTGTTGAAATAATATTTTATATAGCAGCAGCTTTTTTCTTTTAGTTTTAACCCGCAACTTTCTTGATGCAAAGGAATTATGTCTGGTTACACATCTAGGACAGGTTTTTTCGAGTCAAATGGAAGTTGCACACTAATATTTTCCTCACACTTGATCGAATGAACATAGTATTTTTTAACTTCCTTTTGTTGTACGATGAAACACTTAAGCAATCTCTTCTTTGATTATTTTTTTTGCCATACACTGCTTTAATGTAAAGTCTCCTCCACAAGCTCAACTTAGTATTGGCATACACTATTGGAAATATTTTCTTGTCGACTCACTGACATACTAATTTAGATCAGTTTAATGTGTGACAGGGTTCTTGCGGAGAAATTGAATCTGAATTATGAGGAAGCTGAGAGGTGGATTGTAAATCTCATCCAAAATTCAAAGCTTGATGCTAAAATTGATTCAAAGTCCGGAACTGTAATCATGGATCCTAATCATCCGAATGTGTAAGATACGGATAAAAGAATCCAGATTATCGTGTTGATCTACTCAGTTTCTGTTTTATTTTGTTGCTCTCATGCATCCAAAATTTGTTTTAACTTTTCCAGGTATGAGCAATTAATAGATCACACCAAGGCACTATCGGTTCGTACCTACAAGTTGGTCGGTCAACTTCTGGAGCATTCACAGACACAGGCTGCTCAATGAAATTTTTTTACCTGTACCAGTGTAGCAATTTGTTAGACATCTGAAGATGATTCTGAGATCCCAATTAGACCAACTGTACTCGTGAAATTTTCCAGGAAAGTTTAGCTGGATTAAATGACAATAATTTTTGGAGGATATTTTATGATTCATTGCTTGCTGTTAGCATTTGGATAATTTATGATTCATAGCTTGTCATATCAGATTTAGTTCTTTACGTTTAACCTTTGTAACAACGGCCAAATTTGCGACCTTGTGACAGTGCATCTAACTGCTTTGCATTTTCTTTATGATACTCGAGTAATAGGTCTTGACGTGGGTGGAGAGCCGTGTGGAGCAATTGCTGTAAGGGTTAAGTAAAATTAATCTCGTCGACTAGTTTCATGAATTGTCCAAGTGATCATATGAAAAATGCTTTTATGACCATGGGAATGAATTGCTTGTAACAGTATCCAAAAAATGAAAAAAATTGACAAATATACGCAAGTTGCTGCTTGGCATGCACTCTCTTGTAATAACATATTTAAAATCTGTCTGCAATGCGTTTGAACACGTAATGTAGTTGCTAAAGATTTCAAAAATAAAACAATTCCACTCAATCAAATCCTTGCATTGACTAGAGCTTCTTAGCTGGGCACATATATTGCACGATAGGTTCAAATTCATGAGCTTCACCAACGGTAGATCTCCAATAAGATATCCAGCTCTACTCGGAACAAAGTGGAAAATTTTGAATGGGCTCCAACTCTATCAATTTTTTTAAAATTAAAAATATAAAATAATATGTTTTTTAATCGAGCCTAAACTTAGGCTGTCCAAAGATAACCTGAAATATAATTCTTTTAAATAAATCGATGCTGCTCAAATAGCCCAAGCTCAGACTCAATTGAAAACAGTCAAACACATTAAATCTAGGCCTAATTATCACCCCCATGTCTACCACTAGCTTAACAGCTACGGTAGATTCTAACCATCTTTATCACTGATTTAGATGCTCCTTTCCTCGTGCTAACAAACTTTCCAGTAATTATCCAGAAAGAATGGTTACGATCGTTTTCTCGACGAAGCAACATTCCCACTCTTGGTGTGAGCTAGTCTAATCAAAATCAAACTGTGCTTCACAAACAACACCCAGAAAAGAAACAGCAAAAGCAGTAATTCCACATCCATTGCCTCGTCTCTTTATGTTACTTAACAAATGTTGGAAACAGCAGAGAGGCAAGCCATGAATTATTTACGCACATTAATGGTCTAATAAATCTGAACTTCCTCCATGGTCTTCCTTCCACCTTAAGAATGTGTATTGTGTATCTAAGCCTCCGTATCTCACTCCTTATATCCAAAATAAAACTTCGGAATTGACCCATTTCTTATCCTTGGATCAACTTTTGGATTTTCATGAATTGTTGGAAACGAGAGGTAGCCCCATGCATCCACGAATTGTACCGAGCTACTTCGGCAGTTCATAGGGCATTATCAGTCACGATAATCTGTTTGCATAAGGATCGAAAGACCTCCATTTGTTTCTCACCACCGAGAACGTGAATTACCATAATGCTTCCAACTATCCTTTGAATATTTTTGGCAATAACCCCTTTCAAATGGATACCTATGTCCATCTGATGACTTTCTATTCCTCCCGCTTCCATTGCTTTCTTTAGTTTTCTTTCTAGTTTCTTCGTCAAAATCATAGTCTGAACGCTGTTAACAGAAAACAGTAGCCTTTAGGAGCCAAAATTACAAATCAAATAATGATCACCAAATGAGCAATTGCAACAATTTCACTGAAGTAGTAGAAAATTAGACAGCTCATAGGAGTGTTCATGAATTCAAAATTTAGACCATTGGAACAAGAAGATTTACATATTGAATAGCCTCAAGATACAAGATTCAAGATCAGCTGTAGGAAATTATGGTCCTTGTATTCTAGTTTCCAGTATCCGGAGAGATGACATTCTCGTATTGCAACCATAAATAGAATGCTACCATGACTAAGGATGCTAATTACTTCTGCTGGATGATGGTCTCTCCAACATCAAACAATTTGCTAGGTTTAAAACCTCAAGACAAACCAGCAAATAAAACAGATAACATGAAGACAAAAAAAAACTTTAAAAGGAAGAAATAAAAGAAAAAACATATAAACCTATTAGCAAAATCATTTCATTTACAACTCCGTTTAAAGATATAAAAAGTACAAAGCAGTTCAAACACGAGCAACAAATAGCTGGGAATTTATGAATCAACCATACACAAAACTTGGACAGCTCCTTTAGATCCAGGCAATTCTCAAACTCTAAATGATAATCATTCACGGAAACCTTTCTACATCACATGAAAAATATACCATACCTTTGTAGGGTCAGAGAGTATTCCATAAGCTTCTCCAATCATTTTAAACAACCTGTGAGCATCAGCATGAACCTCGTGGACAATTTCCTTCCAGAGTCTCCCCTCATATCCACTTTGACTTCTTGCCAAAGATTGACCAGCCTATAAGATAAATAAAATCTAATAATAAGAAGCAAATATGAACAGTATCAGGAACTGCAGAAATAAAAGAAGAGTTTTTCGACTGCTTCAAGATATGAAATTTTTGGAAGAATCATATGCATCACAGAAAGACAAACCTTGTCTGGGTGATGTCTTAATGCTGCTTTCCGGTATGCCTTCTTTACATCATTTGCAGCATCAGATTTTTTTATTCCACTGGAAAGCAGTAGTTAACTAAGAAAGTTAGAATACGCCACATCACAGAGCAGCAAGGATGGTACAGTCTCAGTTACTCCAGTACTATAAGAAGCAATAATTGGTTCATTAACTCAACCAACCTACCAAATGCAAACAACATTCCGCATCTCATTTCTCTATGATCTATGCAGAGGAACCTGTGTCCATTTTTCACAATGCCAATCTACCTTTCATGACTTCTTTAATTCAAGCAATCTCTCTTCCATACTAACTTATGAGTTTGATAAAACAACAGATTGCAAAGCCTTGGACAAATTGTCAGGATGCTGCATACTTTGTTTTGAATCCATTGTTATTTGTTTTGACCCAATAAATTTTCATTAGTTCATATAAAGGAAAATTACTGAAGAAAATTTGAACACTCCAAGATGCAATGCAATGCACAAGCATGGCCTGATCGCAAAAACTTAAATCAGCTCCATTTACAAGCGGTAGACTTTTTATATTACATGAGTTGGCTGTTATTTCAATTTTTTGGACTAGCAAGTTGAACTACAAGGTCGGTCCCAACTTGACTCAATCAGATCATTTACTCCCATGCGCGAGAATGCAACAAGAATGACATCTGAACTTCCAGAGAAAAAGCACAAAAATGTAAAGCAACAGAAACTAAAGATTGTTTTCCCTGGTATTAATGCCTCCTGTGGCACATATCCCACAAAATTGAACTAAGTATGCTTCAGAAGCAGATTATAAAGTATAAGTCCACTCACAAGCAGGGTAGAATGTCATAACTTATGAGATGGTGAACACATTCACATGCATTAACACTTGGAACAAATAGCTTCTAAGGAAACAGAAATTTGGGCCCAGCACATGTACATAAAGATGGTTTACATTCTTGTTTGTTAGGTAGGAAGAATGCCAGATTAAATAAAAACGTGTGTATAGGAAAATCATCATCAGGAACTCATCCTCCTAAGAGAATGGACTCCCCTTCCATACTCCATAACACAGAGAACAAAATAATTAAAGCAGCTAAAAAAATTTTCTCAACCATCATAACAATGAAATAAGTGTTCACAGGAAAGTGATTGTAACAGTAAGATCGTTATAGTTTTAGAATAGCTGCATCAACTTTTATTTATTGGACAGCAGTTTTATAGCTGAAAATTAATTGTCAAAGCCAAATTGAATGATAACTTACAGGATAACCAAATTGAATGATAACTTACAGGATAAAGTATAAATCCAACGGAATCCCTTTTTTTGCTTCCTCTTCCATCAAGGACAATCGATGTTGGGCTTGTCTTAATTCTTTTCTGATGCTAGCAGATCTATCAGGCCTGCCAAACTGACTGGACTTTTCTTGTGATTGACTCTCAAGAATGGAGATGAGTCTTTGGAGATCACTGGCTGCATGCCCGTAATCTCTTATCATCTCATGTAAAGTGGCTCTCCTAGAAATTGCCTGCCCAAAGAATAAGAGTCAAGAAAAAAATGCCAATAAAGAATTTTGGTATCAATACTTGCTTGCCACTAGGTTTAGAACATAGAAATGTGCAAGATTGATTTCAACTATAAAGCACAAGATGCCCCGAATTGGGAGTTTTAAGCGTTGCAAAAACATGTCGGGGAGAAAATGCACTTGATACACTGCCAACCATATCATAACATTTTAAAACTACAAGGAAATGCATCAAAAATGCTTTTTGCCCTAAACCAAAAATCAAAAACACTTATTCTGCATTTCTCTCACAACTTCCTCCTGCTCATCTCTCTGCAACAGATGCATCTGTATTTTGGTTTGCAGTTCTTCCACATCATCTCCAAGGTATCCTAGTCGGGTTTTTGCTGGTCCAATTCCTTTGCATCACAGTCTCTAGCATCTATGTTATGGTTTATGCTCGCTTTCCCTCTCTCTCATCTCTCACTAATCAATTGACCAAATATCTAGTTATTTGGTCAACATGAGGTCTCCCCATTTGATTATCTGTTTCATGCAGGCACCCAAATCTTTGGTTGTCTGGTTTATTGCTCCCCAACTCTTGCCATGTTGGTTATCTCTTTAACACTATTAGGTATGATGTGTTATGTTTCGCGCTATTGAAAGTAGAATTGTAAAAAATAATTAAATTTTATATTTTAAAATATTTTAAACAGTAATTCACCAGGTTTTGGAGCTAGCATTGGTCTTTCTTTGTTACAACATTCAAAGTAACTTCTTTTACACTTCCCCAGTAGTAAAGCGGAATTATTCTATAATGATACAAAAATAAAATAAATTAAAGGGTAAACGACACAGAGCTCCCTTGTAGTTTTCAAAACTTTATAAAAACCCTTAATCTTTAAAAAAATTTTAAAAAGCTCCTTATAATTTTCAATTTTCTAGAAAAGTCTGTTCTCTTAGACTTTGGTTAAAAAATAAAGATGAAATACATGCGACATGAACATCACACATGGACCAATCAAAAAATACTTACATGATGATCTTTTAAACTTGAATCAAACTAATTAAACCCGACCTAAACTAATAATTTATTATAGTTATCTTAAATTATTAATTTAAATCAAGTTTAAATGACTCAAGTCAAGTTTAAGAACTAAATTGGGTTACCATATAAGTGACATTTGATTAATTTGCATATAATATTCATACCATTTGTGTTTCATTATTATTTTTTAACCAAAATTGAAGAGAAAATGTTTTTCTGGAAAACTAAAAATTAGGAGTTTTTTTCTAGAATTTTATAGATTATAGGATTTTCTAAAGATTCTTAAACTACAGGAGAGCTCCATGTCTTTTACCCTAAATCAAACATGCAACTTAAAACATAAAATTTTCCATTAGTAACTAACTTTACTGATGATTAGCAATCTTATCAATCAATGAGTTTTCCATCTAAAAATAAAGGTTTGGCTATCACTGGCAGAGAGATATAATGTAATGACTGCACATCAATACTACGTACTTACAACTAGCACATCTACTAGGATAAAAGTTCAGCATAACAGAAATAGAGAGATGAAACCTTATTTGAAATCCATCATCGAAATCATGTAATAGATTAAGCATAATAAACAAGTTGAATAAAATTTTTAAAACTTATGTTTGAATATTGCTTATTGTCAAGGATTTTCTTTCTTTTTTCTTGATTTTCAACACAAGTAGTTAATTCATTCCTTTAACAAATTTTAAAGCCAATTTTACAAATCAAGTTTGTTAACTACTGTAAGATTAGCTCTTAGCTGTCCACAATATTAACTCCATGTTTTTAGCATTTATATAATATACAAGAAATATGGTTTATAGGAGCTATTGATACTAGCACATTGGGTTTGAAATTTACTTGGAATTTATACCTTACAGTAATTTCCATCAAGGGCTATAGCTAAACTGCAATCCGCAATAGCATCGGTAATTTGATCCAAGGCTTGATAAGCTGCAGCACGATTGCAGAAGCATATTGCTGCAAAAGGGCGTGATTCAACATTGCTTGCTAATGCAGTACTATAATGATCCAGAGCTTCTGCATATCTTCCTGAACGAACAGCTTCATTGCCTGCATTCTACAATCAACAAGAACATTAATGTACACTTGACGGAACTACTCAATTAGCCTTGAGCTTATGTGAAAGTAGAGGTAAAGGAGAAAAAGAAGTAGAAGAACACATATGATAGTTTATTGTGGGCCACTAAGATGCTGAGGCATGTTATTAATTTGATTTTGCCCATCTATCTATTATAGGATGGGAATAAGATGTTGTATAGCTTAAAAACATATCCATATCCACATAGTAAACAAGAAATGTTAAATTAGCTTTGGTTGTACGTGAAAAGTAGATATAAAAGAGAAAAATATACACAACAGTTTAACTTGAACCACTAGTGTACTATAGTGTGTTGTTCATTTGATTTTATCCATCTATTTACAATAGGAGGGCAGTCCAACATTCTATAATAAGGTTATAAAAAGAACTAAATAACACCTAAAAGTATAATATTATGAGATATACAAAATAGTCCTATATTAGATAAATAATAAGTTCCTAAATACTAAATCTCCATGATCTTTAACACAAACCCTCAAGCAAGTAAATAGATAAGAGATTTGCCAAACAAGGATAAAGGAGGGAAAATAAAATAAAAGATAGAGAAAAGATAATCTAAGAATACAATAATAGTCCACTCAAATGGGCTATCGAAGGAAAAGATAGAATTGGGATAACAAAGCTTTCAATAAGTTGCCAAAAGGAAGGACAAAAGTAGGGCAATGGCACTCTTTAACATGTTGCTAAAAAGAAAAACACTCCCAATGAACTGCCAGAAAGAAAGGCGGAAAAAAAGGAATCCACTGAAAGGTGAAGATATATTGACAATGAATGAAGAAATGGGGCATCTAAAACAAAATAAATAAAGAATAATGCTTTGAGAGTGAAACTTCAAACTTTGAAGAGGATAGGTTCTTATAACTAGAACTTGACTCTAAAATCATGTCAAATTAGTTTGATACTATGTGAAAGTATGTTGTGTGCCCGAGAAAAGGGACGATTAAAAGTGAAGTCCACCTCTTTTCCTTTGTTAGTGTTTCTTCCTTTCTTTGAAGAACCTATCTTGGTAGAAAAAAGGGATGCTATTACAGAGCTATTCCAAAACTACTACTATTATTAATTAAATTAATTAAGATGAATATTGCTTGCTTCCTATTGCATAATACCTACCTATATATAGGCAAAAGAAAGACAATGTCTGAAATCTCAAAAGGAAAACAAATTTCTACCTAAATTAGGACTCCTAATCAGGTAGTAATATTACCAAACCCAAAACAGAATAATATATAAAAATAGTTATTTTCTAAGCAAGCAGAATAATAAAAGACTTCCTAATTAAGAATCTTCAGCTGCCACTTTTGTTTTGTTGCTCCTACGATGGTAACTTCTTCCAACAAAAGCATCCACATCAAAGTAGATATAAAAGAAAGAAGAGAAGGATATGAATATAAATAATGGTTTACCATAGTTCAAATCAGAAACCTTAATTCCATGAACATAAACATCATTATGGTACTGAATTGTGTGATTCAGTTTGTGTAAACCATCTGTTTATAATGATAGGGTAATACCATATTACGTAATGAGAAAATACAATATTACTAAACAATACTTCAACCATTATAGTTTAGGATATACAAAATATTCCTACATATGATACATAATCATATTTCTAACCAGATAATGTACATAATATGTTTCGAATATCTTCAACAAGAACAATACAACCTATGGATTATGATGAAAAATATAATATATAGATTAAAACTGGAAAAATAAGACTAATAAAAAACTTACTTTATGACTTAAAAGATCACGGATGGTGACATGTAATGAAGTTGATTCCAGCAATTTACTTGCATATCTATAAAATTAAGCTTATCAGGAACCTTTTCAAAAAAAAAACGTTAACCGAACAAAAAGAAAATTTTTCCTTTTGAATATGCAAAGTTAGATTGTAAGTATTTACTTGTCATTTATAGATCCCATTTGCTTCAACTTGTCAAGTAAAACCAGAGCTGCCTCAAGCCTTCCCAGACAGAACTGAGACTTTGATGTTAAGGTCCATCTCCACAGCTTAGCAAATGAGAAACTTTTATTTTCAGAATCACCAGTATTTCCAAGCGGGTTATCAACACGCACTGATAGAAAATTCTTTTCAGCAGCACAAAGAGTCTCCTCACATATCTGAATCACCTCCTCATATCGCTGTAACTGCAGAGTGACACGCGAAAAAGGAGTCCATGCTAAGACCAAAATTTGTAGGCATGCAAATATAACTAGCACAGCAGTGATTTTAGCTGCTTGCTAACATAACAATTTGAAAATGAAATAAGGAAAGTATAGAAACACTGCATTGAAAGAACACAAACCATGAACATAAACTCTGCTTTCATTTCCAGTAATTTTTCTGAGTATGGGCTAATTGACAAAGCTTCAGCAATTATATCTAAACCATTAAGTGCTGCATCAGATGTCTTCTGTTCCAAAAATTCTACACAACGATCCAGACAGCCAACAACTTTCTGCATGTCAGATAACATAAACTAGATTAGAACTGAAACTATGGATGCATTACTCTTCTTTATCTCTCTCTCTCTCTCTCTTGTACACAAATGTTCAGGTGAAGAAGCAGGTATACTTATGGATGAAGATGAAAAAGAAACTCATAAAAACAACATGACAAAGACAAGATTGCACATAAAACACTCGTGAACTTCAACATATAAATATTTAGTGTGATGCAGGATGAATAGAAAAGTTCCATCACAATGTTCATTTCTATCACTCACATGCCATGGGAAAAAATGTTGCAAGAAAAAACAGGCATCATTATTTCAAAAAGGAATGGAAATACTCTATTCTTGATAGTTCCTAGTTTAAGATATTTTGTAGTTACCTCTAAGCCCATTTAATGTGACAAATAGCTTGGTTCTATGTCAACTAAAGATGACCGGTCAGCAGCACATACAAGAGCAAACCATTTGGTACCTGAGCTCTTTGGAGGCCTGTAGCAGCTTCTACAGTGAGTCGTCTATCCAAACACACACCAGCTCCACAATCCAAGCATATATTGAAATAATGCATTGCCTTTTCAATTTCACCAAGCACAAGATGACAACTGATACAGAAAAAAAGGATAAAGGTCCTTAGAAGTTCAAATATGTCTCATTCTTCAGAGTAGTGCACATAAGGACCCATGCATGTGCGACCTGAATCTGCACTATAGTCAAGGTTTGTTATCCGTCAAGTGCAAGCGAAGGTGATTAGACCATTTTCCTTGTGTAATTTTAAGCCTCCCCAAATCCAGCAATCTACAATTGATATTTATATTGTTCTCTCCAAGGGGCCAAATCAAGTGCTAAAGATATAAACCACTCTTTTAATAAAGTTGGTAGGTACGCATGGGAATGAGCCAAAGTGGAAAATAGAAGATAAGAAAATATTTTTCATATTTTAGAAAATGGAAGATAAGATGCATAGGCCACATGATGGAGGTTCCTAATCTTAAAATGAAGCTAATGAGAAAATCCTTTTGAATTTTGTCAATGCACCAATCCATCAATGATGTTTAAAGTTGGCAAAAAATCACCTAGAATTATAGGAACATAATCTCTTAGAAATAGTGTTTCATTGCTAGGAAGATTTTGGGAGGTTGCTTAACAGTCCAAGGGCAATATTGTGTAGTTGGCAAATTCTGGTAGGTACGAATCTAGAACTCCCATTATCAACACAAGGAAATAATATTTTGTTTATCCATCTACTCACATGAATAATTTGTTAAAAATCAGTCCAAAAGAATCATATGTGAATTTTCCTCGCACAATTATAGCTGTGTTAATGATAAGATCCAATTAGCTAAAACAAAGACCTTACCTGGCAGCTCTAATTTGAACTTTAAGGAAGTTGGGATCTAAAGCAGCAGCCATCATACAATCCGCTAAGGCTTCCCTAATGTTTCCAAGAGACATACGTGCTGCTGCACGATTGCTATAGCAAATAACAAGTGGCCTGAGGCAGCAACCCAATGTCTTGGTAGGTGGAACAACATTTATCCCATGTGTATAGAGCTCCTCAGCTTTTAATAGATCCCCTTCTTTATAAGCCCGATTGCCCCTGATAACATTGAAATGAAATTATCCATATATAAGAAAATCATGCTGCTAAAGAGAAACACATAATCAACAGAAACAAAATAATCATATTTCTGGTAGAGGAATCAATCATAGACAAACCAGAAAACAATGAAGTTTATATTTATATGAAGAGAGGCACCTGAGTCGCCAAGTCTCACATGCTTCCAAAAATGCAACAGCACCTGAGGGAAAACCTTTCCTCGTCTGTTCATTTGTTTCAAATGTATTGCCGACTTTCTTTTGCGAAGTAGATGCCTCTCCTCCTTGAACCTGCACAGTGTTAAAAATTAACATGTTGACATAGGTGAAAATAGAATAAGACACAACCAACCTTAGCATTTAATTCTGGCATTATAACAAATGGCTCATTAGGGACTTTTCTTCTAGTTTTCTTTTTGGGCAGACGCCTGGATGAGGATAAGTTACTAAGTTCTGAGGATGAGGCAGAAAAAGAAAATTTTCTTCCATCTATGCCTTCCAAACCTGAAGCAAAAGAAAACTGCAATCCATCACTGCTTTCAGGGTTAAAATCTTTTTTATCTTCGGTTGAAGCAGCACAATCACCATCATTGTTGCAGACCTGCTTACTGTTAAAATCAAGGAAAGCTGTTCCAGCTCCAAAAACACTTGAGTAATGATCAATAACAACTGATCTGTCAGACAGGCAATTATGGCTCTCGTTTTTTAAAATATTTGATCTGTCCTTGTTTTCATTAATATCAGTTTTTTGATCTTGCAGTCCAGAAACCACTGTTGGAGAATAGACAGAGTGGCCATTATTGTTATCTAGTTGAGTGGACCAAACTGATGCTTGCATCGGCAATTCCTCAGCTGAAGTAGTTTCCTCATAAGGAGAAAAATCCATAGGCGAGTAACATTCTGTATATTTTTCACTCTCCTGATTACCATCTTCATCTTGAGCGGGATCTATCTTTGACTGTTCCTTGTTGACAAAAAATTGCTTCACTTTTTGTCTCCTTATCTTTAACATTTTCCCCCTTTTCAAGCTTCCCTTCACATTCATTCCTTCCTTTCTATTTAATTCAGGAAATAGACTTTCTTTTAAACAAGAAAAATCCCACTTGGGAGCTTTGAAGTCTCTCAAGGGCAACTCTAACCTATCTGGAGAATTTAGAGAACTTTTCTCATGAATTCCATTCACAACCACACCCATAGTAGGTGCTTCAGAAATTCCAATGTGGGATTCGAAACCTATTTTCGTTGATGGCATTAACGATGCAGCTGCAGTGACATCATTCACCTGTAACTGAGGTAACTGGCTATCAATAAAACTTCCATTAAGCACTGCATGAGAAGTAAATGACTCTGAATTGGAAATCCCAACAGCAGCACTAGCTGTATTACAACTTTTGTTCCTTTCTATTGAACCAAAGTCAACAGGTTCCCTTACAATATCACCATGAATTTCTGGATTCCATTCGTAAGTTTGATTAGAGGAAGATTTCTTTCTTTCGGATCTATAGACATCATTTATCTCATCAATATTTAGCTTACTCATCCCATCACCAAGATCACGTATAGGGTTTAGGGTAAAGGCACCGGGCATGCCAGTAGTAGCTTCAAAGGATGAAAAGTTGAACTTATGTTTGAAGTTACCATCTTGATCCTTTGATATGCTGTTGTAATTTTCACATGATTCAGTACATGACTTCACATCACCCCAGCATTCGCTAAAATTGAAAGTTTTCATATCACTACTACCAAATACGAACATAGGATTATTCAAAATTCCATTGTTCGAATATTTAACAGAAGTAATTTTTACTTCATTGGTATTTCGTTCAATCTCTCCTGTATCATCAGACAAGCTTTTTGGGCTCTTATCGAAATTTACTTTGTCCTCATTTGAATTTGAAACCGACTTAAACCCGCTAGCACCAAACACAAAACCTGAACCAGTAACCTTACCGTTTGTGGTGGAACCATTTTGGTTAGCACCGAACACAAATTCAACAGTGGCAGATTCTCTCTTCGCCATGTTACAACTAGAACAACCCATATTCGGATTCAAGTTCAACATAAAGCTGCTCCTATCAGTACCAGACTCAAATCCAACACCAGTGTCGTGAGCAAATTCAAGTTTGGTTCCTGAATTCACATTCGTTAAATCAGAGCGATTAGCAAAAGAACCCACGTCATCGAGCTTATCATGGGAAATATCATCTGTACTGAACTGCCCCTGTTTTCCGGTAAACACAAAACCATCATTATCAGATTTCGAAGATTCTACTGTCGAACCAAATTGTCCAACTAGCACAGCAAATTTCTCAGAAGAATTCAAATTAACAGCAGTATTCACTCCACCATCAGCACTAAATCCAAAATCCAAATTTGAAAATTCAACTTCACTAGACACGCACTCTTCTAGAAACCCATTAGAAACCCTAGCAAAATCAAGATAATTCTCACAAGCCGATTGACATGTGTTGAAACCCTCATTAGACCTGCCGCGCAACTGCTTTCTCAACTTGGCCAACCTCGGCCGAGACTTATTTGCAGGCCTAGTTCGTGGAGGGCAAGCAGTTTGAGCTTGGAAAAATTCAGATGGGTTTCCGAAAACCTTATCAGATTTTACATTATGTTGTTGGCGAAATGATTGAAAGAAGTTGGGTATAGTGGTATTGATAGATGGGGTTTCAGAGGTTGCATGATACCGGGAATCCACTGCCGGCGGCGACATAAATGAGTGGCGGGTTGACGTTTAGTAAGGAAGATGCGACACCCACAACAAACACGTAGAAATGGAGAGTGAGGACCCAAGTTTAAAAACAAAGGTTTTTGTACAATTTTGCCCCCCTTCCCCTACTTCTATTAACGGAAATTTATGCATAAGCTTCAAAATATTTTCATGTGGCCCTTTTTAAACAAACAATAGTAAAATGACAAACATATCCCATCTTAACTTTAGAATCTAAACATAAAAAAAAATTAAGAATAGAAAGTGAGAATATGAATAAGAATGAAAAAAGTGAGAATTTAAACAAGAATCAAATTACTAATTATGAGTGTTTGTATATTATTAAATAAAATTAATAGTTACGTTAATATTTAGTATTAAATATTAAAAATAATAATGAAAAATTTTTACTCATATTTAATTATTATATAATTTATTTTTTACATAATTAATTTAAATATTTTATATTTTATAAATAATTAATCAAATAAACTTCAATGATTTATAAAATTATTAATTTTTAAATAATTATGAATGATTTTTATTATAAGAATAAAAGTATCAATGAAACAAAATACAATAATTATTAAAGAAATTAATATAAAAGATCTAATTTTAATAATAATATTCTAACATTTTGATAATAACTTCGATATTATCTTATTCCTCATTTTATTCCAGCTTATACTCACACCCCTTTAAGAATAAAAGTCTAGAATTGTTTATGATCCATTCCAATTTTGTCATTTCATATATTATCTACCATCAGTAACTAAATAACTAAAAGTTAGGGAAACAAATATTGCATTCTTCCCACCACTTTATTGCTGATTATCAAACAATACCTAAAATTTTATTGAAAGCATATCATTGTAGTTGGCTTTATAGGTCTAAGCATAAACCATGCAACTCACTTACCTTGAATTTAATTAGTTTAAATTTTTTAAATAAGTAATATTTTAAGAAAATATTTTATTTTTAAATTAGAGAAACTATATTTGATTTGATTCATTGTTATAGTTTGACCTAACTAAAAAATTAAATCAAATTAACATCTTTAACTTCATCTTGTTTTAACTTTTTTGTATTACTAATTTGATATTGTTATTTAATCTTTCAAATAAATTATTTTTATTAAAAATAATCTAAGTACTTAAAATAACATTGCTCAGAAGAATATAGCATTTCAAATAATTACTTAAATTATTTATTTTTCTTCAATTAATTATTATTATTCTTTCTTTCTTTATGATAAAAGTATAA
>JANQAP020000147.1:4027082-4038475 GCA_026874005.2 Erythroxylum coriaceum
GATCAAGCCAAGTTGCAGCACTTTCTTCAATTCCATTTCGTTAAGAGTAAATAAATCCGAACAAACTAAAAATAAAAAATTTTGTTGTATAAAATGATGTATAACTAATAAGATAAGTAGCCCTATGATTAAACGAGGGTAGTGCCGATATAATTGCGATCCCTCAAAAGTCAAAACCTGAACATGACTGAAACATTCTGTGCGTTCAATCTTCGTTTTTGTTGCTTGAAAAGAAAAAAAATTAAGAAAGACGTTGCTGACATAATGAAAGCATGATCCTTCTTCTTTAATAATGGATTTAGAACTGCGCAAATTTGCCGCTTGTTTCGCCTCATTTGAAGCTCTAATTCAAGTAATAATAATACTTACTCAACATTCTCTCCTAGTTGGTAACCTTTTTGTTAACAATTAATTGTAACAGCCGACATTAAGAGGATGATTTGGCTTTTGATCTGTTCACCTTCAAAAAGATTGTCATTAATTAAAAGAATAAGCCAAAAACCTTTTCTTCATATCTATACATACCATGATTCATCTTCTATATTTGTGTTTTAGATGAGGAAATACCCGTCATGTTACCTATATAATGGACTGTCTTAATTGAGGAAGCGAAAAGGTTAGACGAATGACTTATAATTTGAATAGTTTAGTTCGTAATGATTAGGAGCATTTAGGCAAAGCTGCTTTGATTATTGAAACTCGCGACACTATGCTTAATAATTAGTATGACAATTAACTAACTTCACATAAATTGCCAAAAACCAAAGGAGCATCGAGTACCGCAGTCCCTATAATAACTCCCACTCCCAACATTCATGTCTTCTTCCACTCCACTCTTTAAATAATTAAACATCAACTTTAATCGCTCTTCAGCAACAATTAAGTTATACCTAATCCTGCTATTTATTAGATTACTATATGTCTGTTTGATTAGTTGTTTTAGTTATTGCATGGTTGATTAGTTACTAGCTAAACTGCGTGTTCAAGAAACGTTGTGATGGAGTACTTGAATACAAAAAACAAACTCCATTCTACTTTATTCATCCATCACTGGCCCTGTATAACAGTAGCAAAAGAGCTGCAAGAAGGCATATAAGCAAATACAACGTTAAAACAGCTATCACCCGAATACTTATTGCGAAGTTATCCTTGCAAAGGCAAAAAGAAAAGACAGCCATAAAAACCATAACAAACAATAAGTATATACCTAATACTTTTGACCCCTATTTGGCCTCGATCAAATACACCATAACAAGGAGATTCGAAAGAGCTAATTATTCTTTTGCACATGATGCTATTGTCCATTCATCTACAAACTGCACTTTCTGTTTAGAAACATCTCTACACAAGCCATATATTTGTGGATCAGCCATTCTTTTCTCTCAATTGTGTTTTCCCCACTTCTCACAACATAATTAAAGGGGCAAGAAATCAAGAGCTCAAGACCACTTCACTATGTACTTTACCATCTTCCATCCTAATCCACGACTTGAGTGAGAAGGGCTTCTCAACTATCTGCAGAATTCTAGCTCCTCTTGCCCAATTCCCATAGCCACCATAACCAGTATGCCTCGCAAAGCACAACCAAAGCCTCTGGTAAGGACAGCACCAATCCAGTCCATGATTGTGCCCTACAAATACTGCCTGCACTAACCACAAGGGCTTTAAATTTAGACGGATTCATCTGAACCTATGAACATTATATCAACTTTTCCACAATAAACAGCAATGCCTCTGAGATCAGCTAGTCTTTCCAATCCAATTTTAGAAACAAGAAACTCTTTTCTGGACACATTTGATCAACTACTCCAGAATATTTCATTAAAAACCTTGACATCCTCAACCTATAGGTTTCCATTACCTTTCAACAGAAGAATAATAATAGTAACTACCAAGTTGTTATAATCTTAAATTTCAGTCTTCCTACTTGAAGATTGATGGCTACTCATGACAGACTCTTGTTCTCCAACATACTCAAAAGCGATTGCCTCAACCATAAAATTTTGTTTAAGAATCAAGAGTTATCCTAATAAAAATAATTAAAAAAAGTTTCGTACTGATCAACAATACATTAGTGTCACTCCAGACAATCATTTACACATATAACAGATAGAAACGAAAAGTGCCATATTTTAGCTGTAGAAACCAATCGTCTTAAATACTTAAGATTCTCAAACCTGTGTCTGGTCCCCTTTCTTTTGAAAAGCACAGTTTTAGATAGCAAACATCTCTGTGGCTATGTTTGCCTCAAGACAAAGGTTTTAGAAACACAACTATAATGCCGAATTAATCTGTCATTCCAAATGGACCCTGAATACTAGTGATTTTATGAGATGCAAGTCACAGGATATCAATTTTCTAGCTTAGGCATGAATAGTTGAGGTTTAAACTATTCAATTGAGACTATTAAAGAAGCTGATAAACTTAGCCTAATTTTAGGAACCATCAGATATGGTTAGGTTCACAACACAATTCCAACAAGTTAAATAAATTAACTTCCCATGCAAAACTGAAATAGATAAAGAAGGAATTTGTGTTATCTATATGAATGTTCATAATTAGCTTTCTTCTGCAGCAGTTGAACCTATATAAGCACAATATGCATGCTCATCACATAGCTCATGTGATATAAGAACTGACCTTGACGGAAGGCCTCTTAACAAGAATGTTCATGATACCTAATTCAGCTTCTTGTGTAGCAACACTTTCCTTGTTTATCGAACCAATACAAGGCTTACGTATGCCAAACCTGGGAGCCACCTTCTTGTAAGATTTAGTTGGTATGTGCCAAAAGACTATCTCAGGAACCCTGTGGAAAGTTAAGCCTACAATGATCACAATGTATTTATACAAGAAAAGATCAAAATGAAGAGGGAAACATCTTTTTTACCAGCATCAACAAGAATTGCATGATGATATTTATAATACCCAAGTCAAATATTCAACTTAACACTCTTCAAGTGTATGAAAGAAAATAAATGCTTTCAGGAACTCCAACCTTGAATCAGGATTGATCTCTTCAGACTTTTTCTTGAACCAATCTGCTTGGGCGTTTGATATAACCTCAGGATAGGACCCACCACCAGAATCTAGGAAGTACATGAACAAAGCAGGTGATCTTGGATCATCGGAGGATGAGACATTGAGAATGTAGTTGGATATACTAGGCCATAGATCTTTAGGACCATTCTTGGTATAGGATAGGTCATTATGATCAATTTCCTTTCTTATCAGCTCTAAACGTGAAGTCCCTTCGAAACTACAGTACTCTGCCCCTGGAATGCAAACTAGTCTCATGTAAATGGTCATTACAAAAATGATATGCAACAATCATTTCACTTATCGAGTAATCATTCTTAATGAGGCTGAAGTTAGAAACACTTTTAACTGTTGTTCTCTTTTCTTAAATTCAAATTGTGATAACCTGGTCAAAATCTAGAAAAGAAAAAAAAAAGAGCTGCTTGCTGCAATAGTACTTACGGTGAAGACAGCAATAGTCTGTATAACACAAGGACACGTTACATTTCACTTCTATGATATGTCTATCAGTACGAGGCCTTATTTCTTACTTCTTGATCGGAGGATCTTTAGAGCACCAGATTGATCTTAAGGATGCGGAGAATGGTGTGGTAACTTTTGTTGCAAGGAATAAGAAATTACCACGATAATTGTTAATTGAGGAAACTATAAGGCTGTAATTGGTTTCAGAAAGAAAGAACTTCATTAGGTCGGGAACCTATTATAAATCAAACCACATCCTCAAGTATCATTGAAATGGTTTGCACAACAGCAGTGGAGGCAGGTTTGGGATAAATCATTCAATCATCTTCTCTTTTAAACATACGATTTGTCCTTTATATATGCTAGAAGAACAATTTTCAACAGGAAAATTAAGCTGAATGATGTAATCAGTAGTTTTCCCTCTTTGGAACACATAACCTTATTTCAATTTTTAATTAAATGCCTCCCTATCATGATTATATTGGCGAATTTCTCATAGTTGCTACTGCTCTTATGCAATAAAAGCTCAATGATGGAGTATCAGTGTGATAGTGGCATGCTAAAACAATATCACATGGCTACCACGTCATAGCAAAAGAAAAAACAGTAAAAAGACAGAGCACTCATGACATGATTTTAACAACTGACATGTCTCAAACTCCATCAGAATTTACTTTAAGAGGAAAGACTTCATGCTAAAACCATTTAAATGGGGGAAAGAATCGTGCTCACCATAACATGAATAATTAACTCCAGGACAGATAACTTGAGGGACTCCAGGGGCAGAAAACCACTCCATTGGCCAGACAAATGGTGCATCGTCATGGTTCCCAAAAACACTGGACCATGGTATACCCCTCGACCTAGTTGGAGAGATTGCCAGATCCCAGTACAAGCTTGAATTGGCAATTGGAATATTATTGGCCGTAATAACATCTCCAAGATATATTACAAACTCTGTAAATTTTATTCTTTAAGTTACCATTACAATGGGAGGTGACAAAGCAGCTAATTAACATGCAAAGGGAGAAGTCAAATAGATAGCAAAACCATGTGGGCTGAGCCAAAAGTGTGAAAGAAAACTTCCTAACATAGCCAAATAGTGTGGGTTATCCTGTGACAGTAAGAATTATAAACAAAGTAAAGTTCGTTTCTAAGCCCTGAATGCTGTCAAGTGATTAACACACACGCATACAGTAAAAGGAAAAACATACTTTATATGCGCAGCCAACAATATCTAGAAACTTGCTACAGTCAAACAAAGAAGTTTGGGATCCAATCTCAAACTGGAAACTCAGGGAGGAATGTCAGGAAAAATTGCCAAACAAGTTCAAGTTTTGTTTTAAACTAGCAGTATATCATGAGTTTTCAATTTAAGGGTGTGAACCTAAGGAATGCATCACTTAGAAAGAATAAGATTGAAGTATGAAATTTAGCAACCCGTACTGAATCTTGTATCATCAGCAATTCCACCAATAAGAATATCTAGTTTATTGTCTGGAAGTATGTCTCCGACATTTGACAGCTTAACTCAGGATGGAGAAGGACAAACCAAGGATATGTGACCATGTAAATTAAACGATAACCCAACATTTGAATTGGTGCTTGAGAGGAACCAAATTAAACTCGACAAAGAAAATGAAAACAAGCCCAACATTTGACTTGGTGCTTGAGAGGAACCAAATTAAACTCGACAAAGAAAATGAAAACAATCACCTGGCGTTTCAGCGTCCAGCACAGTGGACATGACTTTAACAGAGTTCAGATCCTGCTGAGGGCCCCAGTCAGTCCAAGCATCCTCTCCAAAGTGGAGGTCTGCAAAAAGTGCGATCTTGAAGGGTGCACCTGCCGGTAAACGAAGAACATCTCCTTTCACACACTTTTTGATCACAGTAATATCATGATTTTGTCCATGAAGCCCGATTCCAACGGTCTTCACTAGGTTGACTACTGAAAAAATGGTCAGAAGAGCTAAACATCGTCCCATGTGCAGAAGCGGAATAGAAAAGTTGTGGATTGCTGAACAATAGCTAGCTCTAAAAGTGTTGCTGCTGCTTGCTGCCATCACTCAAGAGAAGTTGGAAAAGAGACTTCTTAATGGTTTGTCTTTATGTCGATGACAAAAAGTAGTAGATTTCCATTGTTGAGTATTTTGGTCAGTAGAGGCTTAAATGCAGAATTTTCCCAAGTTCCATCCAAAGCATCTGGTTCAAGCAGCTTCTTCGTTAATTATATCTTGAAAAGAATTTAAGAATCTCTCAAGAAATCAAAGTATGCAAAGGCGTCTAACTAATCTAACACCACAAAATAATTTGGCAAACTTTGGAAGAATTCTCACATTAATCACATAAGTGGAAGTTAACTTTCCATGCTCAGCGTGGAACAAATAAAACACAACCACAAAAATAAAAAGAATAATTATCATATCTCACCAATACAGTAGAGAAAGACAACATAATCCTACCCTTATTTTCTTCATCTAACAGAAACTTTTTACAAACGTAAGAAAAAAGAATGTTGCTTAGAAAAAATAGTCTTATTTTCAAGAATGACATATAAGAGTGATAAGAAACAAAAAGCAAAAGAGTGATTTTTACATAGGAATCTCATTTGCTACAGCAAGAGTCAATAAGAAAGAAGAGAGGACAAGAGAATACATAAGTTACCCTGTTATTCTTATCCTCAAGGTTGCCTATAGCATTTTGTAGAGGGGAATATGTATGAAACTAAGCCAGGAAGAAAGAGTTGCCGGAGAATTGAGGAAGTGTGCAGACAACTAAACCAAGACAAAACAATGAAGTGTCGTGCTGGGAACGCCCTTCCGTGGACAGGTCACCAACTTCTTTCTTTCACATCATCACAATTAATGCACAGTAACACAAATGTTGCCAAGCTACCAAACGAGCACTGGGCTCGGAGTTGTATAAACCTTCTGATGAGGTACAGGTGCCCAACTTCTTTCTTTCACAACATCACAATTAATGCACAGTAACACAAGTGTTGCCAAGCTACCAAACGAGCACTGGGCTCGGACTTGTATAAACCTTTTGATGAGGTAAAATTGTTAAGTTTATCTTTTCAAAAGAACATTTTGTTTTTGGGAGAATTTTGAAAGGATGGCCAAGGCCAACTTTATACACATAATAAGCGTGTGCTAGTATGGTAAATGTAAATTTAAATTAGTTATGAAATACCAGTTGGTGTTTCTGAGTTGTTATGTGTCATATTGCGAATTATTTTCCCGTTGATCCTCCTTTACGAGATCCCCAATCAAAGAAGTTGAGTTTCTTCTGTCCGACTCCGAAAAGAATTTCCTATCCCCCTTGATTATTATAGGACTCAACCTTGACCTTTACTTTGATAACCTCTTTTATTTTTTATTATCTTTCTTACTTCATTAATTCTCGTCTTCATGAATTGAATTCCTTAAACTTGTTATTCAACAGTCGTCTAAGAATGACTTAGTCATATAAACATACTAATCAACATTCACATCTATTATCAACAGCTTTAACTATATTTTAAGTATTAAAACTTTGCACCAACCATAATGATGTATTTAATATTTATATAAGAAAATCATATAATATTTTTATCATTTGAATATCTTAACGCTCACCCCCTAAAACAAATTTGGATTCTTATATCTAAAATTTATATTTATTGATCCTTACAAGGTGATAAACTTTTAAAGCTTGCTGGTAAGGAAGATAAATTGGGAAAATGACGAAGAAATTCCATTTCTCATTACCCTAAAATGCTATACAAGGGGGTTTATATATGCACGATTGCCTACGTATACAAAGCTAAAAGAATATCTCTAATAAACTCTAATAAAAAAATATTTGTGGTGAGCTGTATAGAATATGTAACTGATTATGTTTTATTTGCAAACAAAAGAACGCAGGGAGTGTGGGTGAGGATGGTGTGGTGTGTGTTGTATGCAGAGGACGTGAATCACTGGACTAACAGCCCCCTCTTAAGTTGGTGCTGAAGAGAGGAGGCCCAACTTGAAGATAGCATTGCTGAATGTGGCAGCGGGGAGAGCCTTCGTGAAAAAGTCAGCCAGTTGCATTTTAAAAGGCACGTGTGATGTGGAGATGAAACCTTCGAGAGCAGAATTTCGGACAAGGTAGCAATCGATTTCAAGATGCTTTGTCCTCTTATGAAAGACTGGATTGGCTGCAATATGTATAGCGGCCATGTTGTCGCAATGAAGTGTAATAGGTAGATGGGTGTTGACCTGCAGATTATTCAAAACGTAGTAAATCCATCGGAGTTTACAAATAGATGTGGCCATGCTTCTATACTTAGACTCTACTGAGGAGCAACCAACGGTCCTTTGTTTTTTCGTTTTCCAAGAAATCAGGGCTTTTCTAAGAAATACACAATAGCCTGTGATGGACTTTCTAGAAAAAGAACAACCTGCCCAGTCGGAGTCGGCATAGGCGTGTAAAATAGGCGATGCTTGCACTGGGAAGAAGAGCTTCAGATCCGCAGAGCTATGTAAGTATCTGATGATGTGTGTCAAGGCGTTCCAATGTTGCATCTGTGGGGCTGTGTTAAATTGACTAAGCTATTGAATTGCAAAAGCCAAATCTGGTCTTGTAAAAGTGAGGTAAAGTAACTGTCCTACTAACCAGCGATACCTGGCGTGATCGTCAAATAAAGCCCCTGAATCTGAACTAAGTTTAGTTCCTGGAGGGAGGGGAACAGATGCAAGTTTGATATCTGAGATGTTTGCTTTGGTAATAATGTCCTGTATGTATTTGTGTTGAGACAAAACCATTCCGGAAGTAGAACGGGCAATTTCTACACCAATGAAATATCATGCATAGCCAAGATCCTTGATCGAAAATTGAGTATCCAAATAAGCTTTGACATCCAACATCAGATTCTTGCTGGGTCCCATCACAAGAACATCATCTACATAAATCAGTAGTGAAGTGAAAGAAGGGCTGGTACGTTTAGCGAAGAGACAGGAATCGGAAGTCGATTGCACGAACCCAAAAGCCTGAAGTTTAGTTGTGATTTCCTTGTTCCATTATCGACTCGCTTGCTTGAAGCCGTATAGAGATTTTTCTAATATGCAGACTTGACCAAGTAGAGCTCGTGTATACCCTCGAGGGGGTGGATGTAGATATCTTCATCAATAAAACAGTGAAGATATGCGTTATTAATGTCATAGTGATGAACTGGCCAGCTGTTTGCTGCAGCAAGAGCTAACATGATTCGAACTGTTGTCAATTTTACGACCGGGGAAAAAACATCAGTACAGTCAATCCCCGCTAGTTGGGTAAAACCTTTTACCACCAATCGTGCTTTTCGACGATCGAGTGAACCATCCGGTCTTCTTTTGATTTTAAAAATCCATTTGGTCTGAAAAGCTTTTTTACCTTTTGGTAAATCGGTGACAGACCAGGTACAATTGCATTCCAGAGCCTCGAGCTCATCCTTCATTAGTGTCACCCATAACGGATTATCTTTAGCGGAATAGTATGATAGTGGTTCACTTTTAGTAGAAACATTTGTCAAAAACGCAATATATGGTGGTTTAAAAAAATGTCAGAAGGAGAGATGAATGAAGTTGTCGGGGTACTGACTTATGATGAGAATGTTGTGGCCGAGCGAGCGGTGTCAAAAGAGGTGATGTAATCATCAAGGTATTTGGGTTTAGTTTTATTTATGGTACTGACTCTGGGTTGGAAGAGAGGTGTGCGATTTTGGGATTGGAGAGGATGAAATTCATCAGTGGAGTTTAAAATTGGAGGATTTGTGGTGAATTTCGTGTTGGAATTGTCGGTGGTGGAAGTATTTAATGGGTCAGATAGGTTAGATGGTGGTGGATCAATTGTATTGGGTATGTGGGCTTGGTGGATGTCGATTGGTTGTTAGGAATTTGGGTGTGATTGAAGCTGTCGTAGGCTCTGTTTCAGGTGCAAAGGTGGGGTTATTTTGGAACAGTGTATGTGACATGGATTTATGGTGGGGCAATAAATGTGGTAGAGAATGGTTGTATGGAAATGTTGTTCGTGAAAGTTGACGTCTCTGGAGACGAAAAATTTTTTGGATGTTAAATCCATCAACTTATAGCCTTTCTGTCCAGACACGTATCCTAAGAACAAACACCGGGTAGCTCACGGTTCTAATTTTTCTTTAATGGGTTTGGTGTTTGTGTTTTCTTTCTACGACACCATTTTGTTGTAGAGTGTAGGGACAAGTTCGGTGGTGTATGATCTCTCGTGAGAGGAATATTTGTTGGCAAAATTTGTTCACAAATTTGGAGCCGTTATCAGTCTTTATGCAAAGTATAGGTATTTGGAATTGCATATGTATCATTTCGATATACGTTTTTAAGGTTAAGGGGACTTGGGATTTGTTGTTTAGTAAGTAGGTCCAAGTGGCCCTAAAGAATTCATCGACAATGATCAAAAAAATAACAACCCGTCGATGTTTGGTATGCTATACGGGCCCTATAGGTCCATATGGAGGAGTTCGAATGGTTTAGTGGCTACGATTTTGTGTTTGGGGAACGGTTGTCCCTCTTGTTTTACAATGGGGCATATCTCACACAAATACTTATCAGGAGCTTTTACGAACCTATTTGGTAGATGCATTAGTTTATTCATTGATACGTGTCCGAAACGATTGTGCCATAAACTAAAATTATCCGCTACGTGATTTGCAACATAATTATTTAAGTATAACTTTAAGGAAGGACCTTTTAAGCTTTTGGAGGGCAATATGTGCTCGGATTTAAGGTTGTAAATGCTGCCTTGAGCTTCACATACAACCACAACATAATCATTATGTAGGTCCTGCAGAAACACATAATTTCCAACAAATATGGTAGCAATTTTATTTTGTGTGGCTAATTTATTTACAGATAATAAATTGTGGAAAAAGGAAGGTATGTGCAAGACGTTATCAAGGGTCACATTCGGTGTTAACTGCACTTTTCCTATTTGTTTTGTGGTTCTTATTGAACCATCAGGCAAGGTTACAGGACTTATCTTAATTTCGGAAAATACGGAAGGATTGGGGCTTATATGCGCAGAGGCACCTGAGTCCACTATCCATGACTCATTATCATACTAATGCTCGTTAAAAATAACGGGTTTAGTGAGTTTACCTACGAAGCTATTATATGCTACATAGTTTGCTTCGATGGGAGATTTACCCTTGACCATCTTCATAAGTTCCTAAACCTGCTTTGCCAAACTCACGATATCTATATCAATATCACTCTGTTTCGTCTCTCCTTCAGTCTTCAACACATCAATTAGGGTCTCTGTTGTATTTGTAGCAAAATTTGGTTTGCCCTTCTTCCTCTATAGTTCTTTATACCACTGGTGGCTTTCAACCTATGTTGTATAATCCAAACCTTTTCTTCAATATCTTTCATAATATCAGGCCCGATCATCTTGTTTTCTCTCAACTCCATCCAACATATCGGAGTTCTACACCTTTTACCATGCAGCGCTTCATAAGGTGCCATGCCAATGCTAGTCTGATAACTGTTGTTGTAGGCAAACTCCATTAGAGTCAAATAAGTATCTCAACTCCCTTGAAATTCTAACACACAACCCCAAAACATATCTTCTGATATCTATATAACCCGTTTAGATTGTCCATCTATCTAGGGATGGAAAGTGGTACTGAACTTAAGTTGAGTTCCCAGAGCCTTCTGTAAACTTTTCCAGAATCTCAAAGTAAATCGAGGATCACGATTAGAAATGATAGACAACGGTACTCCATATAATCTCACTATCTCATTCACATATAAATCTGCAAGCCTATCCATAGAATAGTCAGGACGAACAGGCAGAAAATGGGCAGATTTGGTAAACTTATCCACAATTACCCATACAGCATCATGTTTTCTTTGAGTG
>JANQAP020000147.1:4051581-4062592 GCA_026874005.2 Erythroxylum coriaceum
AAATACCAAGATATATAATATTCATACCATTATATTTTTTTTAAAGTCATGTCCTCATAAGTCATTTTACACATAAAGAGCTAATACTAAACAGCTAATTTTACCAAACATCAAATGACAAACAACTAATATAATCAGCTGGTCAAATCAGCTGATAGAATCAGCTATTAGCTAATAGCTGATAGAATCAGCTAATAGCTAATGCAATCAGCTGATTGCCAAATAAGGCCAAAAACTATGTCTCTATGGCCAGAATCTCCTCATTGGCTCTCACCACCTCAAGGGTTGGGGACTCCTCAGCCATATGGCCGGTAGACCCCTTATCATCAGCCATTTCCTCATCCTCACTAACAGCATCTACTGAGTCCCCCCAATCCGCACGAGGCAGAGGTGAAAGAAGTGGGAGGTCTGAAGGAATCCCGTCCATGTACATGCTATGCTTGAAGATAAAGCGAGGGCTAGAAATGTGGGGATGGCTAGGTCTAAGTCGATCTACGTGGTGGGATTGTGGTTTGCATAGGATGGGTAGTGGGCGGTAAGTGCACGACTAAGTGTTTGTGTGGGTTTAAAAGTGGGTGGGGTTTTTTCAGGATGTTGGTAGCAACAGGGTAGCTCTAGACTCTATGGATGGTAGGACTGGGGATGAGTCACGTGTGTGATCCGGGCTTGAAGGGGCGTTGGGAGTGGTTTTGGAAGAAGTGTCTAGATTGGCGATATATGGGTCTGGTCTAGTATTAAGTCTGGGGGAATAACGAATTTAGGATTGGGATATGAAAGGACTCGGGGGCTGGATAGTAGAGTCAGGCAGTGAAGCACCCTCCAATGTTGCATCCTTAATCTCCATGTTAGGATTGGCTATCACCTCAAATTGGGACTCGTGTCGTAGAATCACACTACCACTCATGCCCGCAGTAGTCCCTTGACCTCGTGTATCCTATTCGACGGCCCAGTAGTTTCACTATAATGGTTTTTCTCCACTGTTTCTCCAACAGTCTTTGTATCTTGGCAAAGAATTGGATCGACGGAATAAGTCCCTCATTAGTAATGAGAACGTCTTCATTCGTTAACTCCAACTCTTGTTCATCTTCCAGCAGATGGTGCGTCGTCAAGTGGTGTGGCTGAATGAGGGTGTCTCGAAATGAGCGGGGAAGATGGTGAGCATCATCCTCACCAGGGTGCCTAAATCTTTTTTTCTTAGTACTTCGGTCTTCCTCTAAGGAAGGTGCTGGCTCTTTGCGTGGTCCACTCGAATTGTCAATCGCCATATATCAAGATATGTTAAAAAAGCGTAATTAATTCTTCTTTAGTTATATACTAGAGTTTATCTGCAGTGTACAAAATAGTACTTTACTTAACTTAATAAATTTATTATAATATGTATAGAATATAAAAAGTTATATTATTTATATTATTATATATTTAAACGAAAAAAACAAAATTCTAGTTTAAAGATTTCTTTTTTCACATGATTGAGTTATAAAATTTCCTTTTTATTATTTATAGAAGAAATCTGAATTTTAATTTAATGAAAAATGTTTCAATGCTTATGATTGCAGTGAAAGCTAATTCTTTCAATATCTTGGCATTATATTCAATAAAACCTTTTTAATATGTTTATATTACATTAATGATAAATTTAATTAACATTTTGAAAGTTTGAATATGTATTTGAATATAATTTGCTAACTATTATTGCTAACGATGGTTAATATTAATTAGTATGAATATAGCACATATAAAAAATAAGAAATGTAATTATAAAGAACAGACGAAAACTCATTTATTGTAAATAAAATGATCATGAAGAGGAACTAAACTCATGGTCACTATTGTTTCTGTTCTCCCAGTCCCGACTGTTTGAAGCAATTTTCATTAAAGGTGTATCTAAGCTAAATATTCACATAGTGTCGAGTTTTGAATAAAACATTCCTGTCGCATTTTAGTTTGGAATTATATTATATATTAAGCTTTGATAAGTAAATGTGATACAGTTTAGGGAATCTCGAATCCCTCGTATAACAACTAAAATCAATCATTACTATTATTATGGTCTCTCTCATAATGATGTTTCTGGTTTTTCATGTCACTTCACATTTACAGTTGAAAATTTTGAAGAATTAAGAAGCTTCTTGATTTATCAGGAAAGAATTTCAAAGCTTAGGTAATCTAGCTAGAGGCTATTAACGCACATTAAATCCTCTGTTTAATTTTTCTATTTTAATTTTTTTATTAAATTTTATTTATATATTTATATAAACTCTATATAAATATGTAAATAAAATTTAATAGAAAAAGATAAAAATATTATAATTGAAACAAAAGATATGAACTTTATCAATGTGTTATTTGCGGCTGTCTATTGCATTTTATGGTGAAAGCTGTCTAAGAAAAATATTAGTACTATCAATTATTAAATTTATCAATTAATTTCATTACTAATTCAAATTAGAATTTGGATTGACAAACTTGAAGAAAATGATTATGTCAAAAAATGATGCTATGACATGCACGTTCCTTCAAGTGAGAGTGGGGATGCAAAGACCATTTACTCGATTTTTTTTGGAAAAAAAAAACATTTACTCTTACAAGTTACAAGGTGAACAAGAAGACTCATTGTCTCTCTCTCTCTCTCTCTCTAAGACAGGTGTCCTGACCTTAGCAAGGAAGTTACGGGAGAAGACGCAACAGAACACAATGTAAAACCACGGGCTATAAATACCCACCACCAACACAATATAACGGAACTAGGCTATGCATTTGCATACCCCTTTACATGTTTACTAATAAACACATCACAAGAAAAAGGATTTATGTTTTATCTTTTCCTCTTCAACTTTAGATCATCCCATTGAACCGCCTTGGATTCTCGCTACATTTATGGCCATGACGAAATTTAGGCTTTGATACGGTCTTTGACGCCAAACCCCTCTGTGCCCATTTGTTGTTTTCTGTGAAATTTTTTTTTTTTCCTTCTTTTGAATTGATTGTTTGCTTTTCGCAATTGAGCAGCTTTCCTTTCTGTAACTGCGTTCCCTTTTCTTGTATTGTTATAAAAACTGAACCTTTTCGGTCTAGCTTTTGTGGGTCGCTCTTGTCTTTGAGCTTTTAGATTTCGCTATGAATAACCGGAGGAGACAGTGGGCTGGTGATGCTCATCGTCATGAAGTACAGAGGACAGGATCGCAGTTCACGAAACCTCCTCAAGGTTTGTCTTTCTCGATTGTTATTTCCTATTTTAACTGTTGCTTGTTAGTTTGTGCTTGATTTCCCGTAAAAGATGGCGTCCTTGATGTTGAAAAAGAAAGGCTTCTTTCTGTATTTTGAAATGGCATGCTTGGCTGCTTTTGTTCATTTGCAGTTGTGGTTTCCTTGAATTTACCAACTATATCGCGTATGTCTTATATGAATTTTCTGAAACGATGGCATAGTTTAGGTGGCGATTTGATTATTCATTTGTGACGGCTTTGGGAATCTTTTGTTGCCTTTATCTTTCCTATGAACTGAGTGACTCCAACTTGATGTCAAATGTGCTGTCTTAGCCGACACCCGATAGTGTAGGCTAAATGGATTTAAACCAAAACCCAATCTACCATTTGAGTTACCGGATTCTTACGCTTCTATAAGCTGCAAAAGGAAGCATCCTGCACTTGCTGGATGCTTATTTGAGATGTCAGGTCAAGGTCGTGCTTGCCTTGAAATGGCGATGATTTACTTATATCTTGTGCAGAAATTGCCTTGAGTAATAGAGCATACATATCACGGTTTCTATCCTCTTTGTGGTTAACTTTGTAATATGCCAAAATAATATGTAAATAACTATTGAATAGCAGACAGATTTCCATGTTAATTTTGTTACAGAGTGAGACGGTAGTTTTTGATTTCCTTCTTAAATTTTTAAGGACAGTGGCAACATACTTATTTCTTTCCTTCTTTCTGCTCTTGGGTCCTGTCCTCTTTGTATTAATTTCTCTGGACACTGTTCTTTTGGCTGGTCAACATATGAATATTTTAGTGTTGTTTCTTAGCTTCAAAATGTGCTAATCTTTATAACAAATTGCTTTCTTTGCTTCATCCTTGGTCACTCCTGGATGTTCTTGTTTTGTCAATAGTTCTTCAACAACTTACATTGTCGTGTGAAAATGATGCAGAAGAACTTTAGTTTGAAAATGATGCACACAGTGGTAAAAAGCTCCTAAGATGTCATGAGTTAAAAATACCATCTCTCCTCACTCAAGGTGATTCTCAAGTCATTAGTTTTTATAACATATGTTGGCAATCAAGTGACAAGTGCTGATCGTGGAACTCCTTAAATATGTCTGCACATGATGTCAGAATATTTCCTATGCAGCTACAGACAGATTTATGTTGTTGGCCGTTTTATATACATTTATTAGCTTTTCTGCGTGATTGTTGGGGCTCTTAAGCTGCTTAAGTTTATGTATAATATTTCAAAACCAAGTGGCCAATGAGGAAATCCTGGAAGTCCTTAAACACCTACACGTATACACGTGTCAGTTTTCATTGTACTTGAAGTAAATTTATGCCATTTTCACTTTTATGTACATTTCAAGAATTTATTTTCGAAATGTATGTATGTTGTAATGTATGTTTTATTTCTGTAATTATCTTTCCCTAACCTGTTTCCTTTTTGAGAAACACAGCTTTTGATATACCTTTTCTGTTTATGACCATCATTACTACTTCACCTTCTACTTGAGTTAACTTTTTGTGATTTCTTTGTTTTCAGGTACTTGGCAACCAACTGTACCTGCATGGGAGAAAAAATTTTGCTATTTGGTTGGTTCAATACCATGGAAAAAGCTATTGGAAACCAAAAGATCTATGTACCTTTATGAGAATGTAGTGAAATGGGATGATTCTGCTGGTGAAGAGGCATTTCACAATGCCAAGAGCCGGTTTTGGGCAGAGATTAATGGGCTGCCTTGCAATATTTCATTGCCTGATCCTGAAATTTACATTGATGAGATCGATTGGAATGCAAACGTCAACCCTGACTTACTATTGGACCTGGAACTGGAACCTAAAGCTCCGGATGAGAGGGAAAAAGGTGAGGAGGTTGTCATTCTTGGTAGTTCTCTCTTCTTGAATCAGTCATTTTCATGCACTGGCTGGGGTGATTTTAAAGATGATATGCAAAAGGCTGCTGAGGGATATGGGGAATGTAATCAGAACATTGGTAATAATTGGAATTCCTGGGACAGTAATACTGGCCAGACAAATGGAGGCTTTAAAGATAATAACTGGGAAAATTGTTGGAATAATTCAAACGGATGGGAAGATAATTGTAACGAGTGGAGTAAAAGTTCCAGTGCGTTGAATAATGTCAATAGTAGAGCTAGAGGAAGCGGGGGAATGATGGATGGGTATGGAAAGAAGGGAGATGTTGGCCATTGTTACATGTCACAGTATAAAGTCTCCAAGTTTCATGGTGATGACCATCAGATTGATCGGGGGTGGCGTAGAAATGGTAGAGGAAGGAAGAAGGTAAATTTTGTACATTGATTTGTGCTTCTCAATTGGTGAATCATTATGAAGCTGCGGAAGCTTGAGAACCAACCTGCAATGGATTCTTAGAAGTTGCATCTTTGTAGATTGAGGAAGAAAGTTTTGTAGGCATATAAATATATGTATAGGTTGCATGTCACCTATTATTTCATTTGTTTGTGTGTCAGCTTGTTTGATAATAGGAAGCTTGAGGTAAGAACCTGCTGTTATCAGCTAATATCTCAATTTTGTAACCTTTCTTGGACATAAGTCAGGGTGCTGTTTACTAGTAGTATTTGTCTATCCCTGGGCAAACAATTTCAGCATTAGCTGCCAGATAAATGTAAAGACAGCGTTGCTTTCTTTGCCAGATATTAATATGATCTTACGAGAAAGCAAAATCGCATTGCTAAATTCTGCAATTTAAGGGTTAATAGGGTTTGATTACCTTCTCCCCTGTAAAACCTACACATTATGAGCCATAAGGGCCTGGAGAGTGGAGACCCCCCTTGTGCTTGATATACAGTGATGCCTGTTGGTCCCGCACTGACTATATGTTTTTATTTGTCTTGCTGCAATTTCGTAACAGACTGTATCTATAAGCGCCCGAGATACGATTATTCAATTCTAAGTTGAATACAACAACGCAAGTAAAAATCTTGCACATCTTCTTTGTTGTAAACTCTTCTACTAGTAACTCATAAATGTAAATAGAGTTAACTACATCAACTTTGTTGTCAAAGGTCACTTAAAAGAGGGGTTGGGGTGGATTAGATACTTTTAAGCTTTAAAAATGGTTCAAGTTTTCTTGATGTTCAAGTGAAGGTAACAATACTAGAAATACCAAGATTACCTCTTTTTTTGGTCGGACTAGTAGCCTTGTACACTCAAATGTCCATCTTATGTGCACTTTGCCGTTTATATAGATTAGCATTGATTTAATATTTCAAATATTGCTTAATTTTTAATAAATTAAAATGCTAACATCATAAAATATACAAATATTAGTAAGAATATATTTTTTTATTACCAAAATTATGAATTAGGATCTCGTTTGAACCAACATAATACATATATATAATTAATATTTTACTCCACAAATTTATGTAAATTATTAAAATTAGCCCAAACTCCATTTTTTGGCACTATAATAATTTGATCCGTGAACTATTTGTTTAATTTGTGGGACACATGAGTTTAAAAGAAAAATAAGAAAAATCTTAAAAAGTTTTGGATCTATGGCAACTTATGGATTTGAATGCACATCTTAATTGGAGTAAATGATTACATCTAGTATTGAGAGTGAGCCTTGGAACAATTGATAAAGTTATTTTTTTGTATTTTTATAAAGGGAAGGCTGCGTACATTATGACCCTCTCCAGACTCCCGTAAAGTGAGGAGTCTTGTGCACTAGGTACGATTACATAGAAGTTTCGGTTCTAAATTGGAAAGAATTGATGTATGTGACAATTTTGGTGGAAAAAAGAGGATTGCAAACATCCCATTTTCACTGAGCTAATTTGGGGGGTTTTTCTAAAATCCAACAGAAATTTGGAGGTTAGTTCTACTTATCTTGTTAGTCTATGTTTCTCTTTCTAATCTTATTATTAGGTTGAATTTGTTGTACGATGATCATAAATACATCAAGACTAATAAAATACTATATGTCTCTCTTTTCCATCTTTTTCTTCTAAAGGGGCTACGAGGTTTGAAATTAAGTCTGTGTCAAAACCAAGTTGTGAGTTCTAAGTAGGTAACTGAGCTTTGGATTACTCGTTCAACAATTTAAGGCATGCCCATGTACTGAACAACATTGAAACTTGACAATTATGTATTTGTTTATTTTTATGTAATTGTTTTTGTTTATTTGTATGTAATTATGTTCCTAAATTTCCTTGATCTTTTTAGATTATATGACAACCTTTTCTTGCCTTATTCTATATTAATTATGTTAGTTTAATTAAACTTTTATTATTACTGATTGCAATTGGTTTTGGATTATTTGCTTTTAAGTGCCTATTTAGCTTAATCTAGTAGACGATGAATAATCAGAGGATAAGGTTTCATCACTTTTGGATTATTTATTTATTTCATGTGGAATTGGCCCAAAGACAAAAGCAGTAATTTAGGCATTTATCTGTAACATGTTCCTGTCCTTTTGTATTGTGATGCCCCTTAGTCAACTTCCATTATTATAGGTAAAACGTAATAAAATTTTTCATACAAGGGAGAGCCTTTTTAAAATTTTCATTATAGTGACTTTCATAATGTACTTTTGATACACATAAAAAAATTCATATATTTTCTTTAGTATTTTGCTATATTTTGTATCCAAATTACTTTAATTTAATTTTTATATCTCTTTGTAAGTAATTATGGAGGAAGTTGTTTAAGGAATGCAATCGCCAAGAATAAAGGAGACTTCAAGGCAAAGCATGAAGGAAATGCTACTTTTTTTTTACTGAATGTAGCCTAGCATATGGTTGTGTACCAACCCATGTTCCTCTTGGATAGGACTGAAAGTGACAAACGAGTTGAAGAGAGGTAAACAAAAGAGAAGCAAAAAGATATGTAGCTTGTGTCTTAACTCGTGTCTAATTCCATAAAAATTACACACATACACATGACTAAGGATATAAGCATGTTTGAGTCCATGTCCCCCTCTAGATTATTGATAAAAAGATACACATCATAGTACTCAATTGTATCTATAATGAAAAGAATTTATATAAAGTAGTGGAAATTATGTTTTTGAAATCTTTTTTACTTTTCATTTATGATAGACTTTAGTTTTAGCTAGGGTTAGCCATCACCTATTAAAGGAGATCCTAATAATATATTTGAAGACTATTTTTAATAGAGAGAGATTTGAGACCAATCCAGAGAAGTGGCAAACTCTTCAATAAATGAAGACATTCCTTAAATTCATCAATTACTCTAGAAGTTATGAGTTTTTTTTTTCAAATTCATGTTATCATAAAAGAGGATAGATAATTTCATTAAAGATTACCCTAAAATTGGTTTTCTTTTCTTCCTTTAAAATGTTATTTTCTTATTTGCGTGGATGATTTGTAGCTAAATAATTTTATATCTAGATTAGATGAAAGCCTAACGAACTTTTATATGCTTTAAATCAATTTTCAATAAAGGTATACATATATATAAAATTTAATGCTATCTATATACAAGCAAGAGCTCAGGGTTGATTTTATCAACATATAGACATAGCTGAGAGAACCTTCGTGTTGATTGTCTTTAACATATATTGTTAAAGCATGAATATAAATCTAGAGACAGGATAACATAAACTTTCTAGTATTAGGATAACCTTTTATAGGGTCTCAAAGAACCTAGTGCATTCTGACATAGGTTAATCATATAGAGATATCGACTAGCCTATTAGGAATAGATGGCTATATATTAAGAGGTAACAAATTATTGCACAAGTAGACTTTATCAATCTAAATAATAGAATTTCTATAATTGAATATGCATGAAAGATCAAGTCAGGGGGAAATAGAGTTTAGGTATTTCCTAATAGTGATATTGTTTTTGATTATTTTGTAGTGTTCTTGTGAAGATCTAAGGTAGTGTATTTTTAATTTAGTGTTAATTTAATAAATAAAACTTCACTTTATTATTGGTCAAATAATAATTAGAGAATTAAATCTAATATTCGTTAACTCCTTTTGGGATCAATCTTTACTACTAAACGTATACAAAATGATAGGTACACTTACCTATGTTGAGTATTTAAATAGTAGGCATAAAGTTAATCCATTGATTTTTCTGCATAAATAACCCATTTATATTCTAGAATATTAGAATTTATCTACATTGAAAGTTAGGTACATATATATTGGAATCGCCAAAGAATTTCATTTTACTTCCATTAATATATTCTTTTAAGGCGTATTTAACACTGATTAATTGTGTTATTTTATTTTTCAACATTAGATTAAAAAAGTCTATAAAATTCTTCTTAGATTTAATGTTGTCTAGTTATTTTCTTTTTCTTCTTAGGAATTTCGTAGTAATGTTAACAATCATATATTAAATTCATACAATTTGCATGTGATAGTGGTCTCTACTATATGGTTGTGGGCTACTAAAGTAGTAACATTACTACGAAATTCCTAAGAAGAAAAAGAAAATAACTAGACAACATTAAATTTAAGAAGAATTTTATACACTTTTTTAATCTAATGTTGAAAAATAAAATAACACAATTAATCAGTGTTAAATACACCTTAAAAGAATATATTAATAGAAGTAAAATCAAATTCTTTGGCGATTCCAATATATATGTACCTAACTTACCTAAGTTGAGTATTAAAATAGTAGGGTATAAAGTTAATCCATTGAATTTTCTGCATAAATAACCCATTTATATTCTAGAATATTAGAAGTTATCTACATTGAAAGTTAGGTACATATACATTGGGATCGCCAAAGAATTTCATTTTACTTCTATTAATATATTCTTTTAAGGTGTATTTAACACTGATTAATTGTGTTATTTTATTTTTCAACTTCAGGTGAAAAAAGTGTATAAAATTCTTCTTAGATTTAATGTTGTCTAGTTATTTTCTTTTTCTTCTTAGGAATTTCATAGTAATATTACTACTTTAGTAGCTCACAACCATATAGTAGAGACTACTATCACATGCAAATTGTATGAATTATATATATATATATATATTATATTTATATATTAGAGTATTGAAGTAAATACTAACCAAATTGACCCAATGTATAAATAAAAAATATAGAAAAAAATTAAAGTAGAGAATGGGCTTTCATTATAAGATTGCAATTGAATGGATTGACAAAGTTCTAATTGACGTAATAAAAAACCTATTAGCTCAAAGCCATTATGGAAAGAAAAGATAGTTGATAGATCACCTAATTGATACCAACAAGTAAAATCTCCTTATACTTTAGAGCCTTATAATAACAATACAAAATATGCTAAAATATTAGCAATAACATAAATTGTAGTGATCAAAGGAGATTTTAGGGCAAAACATGATAACAAACATCACTTTTTTTTTTTAATTGAATGTAGCCTAGCATATGGTTGTGTACTAACCCATGTTCCTCTTGGATAGGATTGAAGGTGATACATGAGTTGAATAAAGGTCATGTGGTAAGCAGAAGAGAAACAAAAAGATATATAGCCTGTGTCTTAAACTGTGTCTATTTCTAGAAAAGTTACATACAAATACACAACTTAGGATATAAGCATGTTTGAGTCCATATCCCCCTCTAGATGATTGATAGAAAGATACACATTATAGGCACAATTGTAGCTGTGGTGAAAAGAATTTATAAAAGTGGTGGAAATTATAGTTTTGAAATCTTTTTTAGTTTTCCTTTATTATAGACTTTAGTTTTAGCTAGGTTAGCCATCACCTGTTAAAGAAGAGCCCAAGAATAAATCCGAAGAATATTTTCAATAGAGAGAGATTTGAAGTCAATCTAGAGAAGTGCTGGAACCCCTCCC
>JANQAP020000147.1:4196387-4207817 GCA_026874005.2 Erythroxylum coriaceum
TCATGAATGCATGTACAAATATTTTTCATGTGCAAAAATCACTGTTCACAAATGCATGAGCATGAGATGTGTTTTCCCTAATTTCTCGATTGATCTCACGTGTACCCGTTTCTCTGGTTCAACCCGTTATATGGAAACGGGATGTTACAATAGTTCGTTACTCTAATGGTATGGATATTTAGCCATATTGGCACTTGATTTTACTTTAAATCCTCTATGCTCAACCTCGGACTCCATCTCTAGACCAAAAGAGGTTTATTGTTTAAGTGTCAAAATTTGACTTTCATTATCCTTTAAGCTCGAGAGGTGGTTCCAAATCTAAATATGAAGACATTGTCTTTATTAACTAAAACCTCAACTAGGCCATATTGTTTCCATCATTCTTATGTTTATGCTTTTATAGCCAGATATGGTGATAGAGAGTTTCCTCCCATCTTGTTTCACCTTTTAGAACCTCCAGGGTTGGTGGCAACTATGAAACTTTCTTTAAGTCTTCCAATTAGAAATTAGTGGAGTTTAAGTTTAGGCTTGACATCCTTGACAAGTTGAAGCCATATCCTTGTTTTAGTGATTGTGGTAGCCTACTCTAAGTCGATAAGAGAGGCTTGAGTAGGTCATGGTTGAGGATTTTATGAAGGGAGGTTCAAGTTTGCTACTAGATTTAAAGTGGAAAAGGCATGATTTGGAATCAAAGGTAGGAAATTTTCCATTGATATTAATTTTAGGCTCTAAATTACCATAATAGATTTAGGCAAGTAAATTTATTAGAAAAAGGTAAGGCAAAGACTTAAAGAAACAATAATCGATAAGAAATGCCATGAAGATTCGTGCAAGCTAGAAATGTTAAATAGAGAAGCTAAAGCTACTTTCTCTAACCTAAATTATTATTTTTATACTTTTTATATCTTCTCAATTGATCTTTTTTTGTTTCATATATACAAAATATTAGTAAATTAAAATTAAAAAGAATAGTACATCAATTTTAATAAGATAAAAATTTTAGATTTAAATCCTCAATTGTATTAACAGTCTGAAAAAGGGGAGTTATGCTTTATTTGTGTGATCCAATTTACATTTGGATAAACAAATGAAAAATATTTATCAATTCTCTTTGAAAAATGTTTAAAATGTTATTCATTAAAAACTACTAATAGATTACAATTAGTCTAATTTACAGGGAATTATAATTATTTATCATATGTAATTTTAAGTTCCTTATTGGTAAATATTTTTAATCTTTAGAATTTATAGTAATCAACTTCATTAAAAATATGCTTAAAATATATAGTTTCTATTTTTCTTTAAGAAAGGTTTTTGAAAAGTAAGCACTAGTTTTTAAAGGTTTTTCAAAAGTAAGCACTAGTTTTTCTAATTTTTCATTTTTTAGGATCTAAAATGAGATGTTAAATATAATATGAATGTTTCTTCTTAAAAATGAAACTAATATATTCTTTTAAATGTCACATTTGGCATTAAATTATTTTGCCTTTCTTTTTCTATATATGATATAGCATCTTGATCCCAAATTATCTATACATAAAGTAGCTGAAACTAAAATATTAACAACTGACCAGTGTAAGAATTTAAATTATATAAACTAACAACTAACATTTCAAATTATTAACGATAATTTGAAACATTAACGAAAACATACATTTATATTCCATTTCATAAACCCTCTCTCTCTCTCTCTCTATATATATATATATATGAAATATTATAGTCTACATTGTTCTTCAAGTTGCAAGTTATTTCATTAGCATGACAACCTATTCCCAAATAAAATTGTTCACGTTACTCAAAATTCTTTCAAATGGCTCTCTCTTTGCATATTTTCCTTTCACTAGATTTATTGCATTAGTATGGTTTAAGGTATCTCTGTTATTGAACTGGAGCTGATGGTCCTTCAGTTTCCTGGCACTCCTTTTCTTCTTCTTTCTTTGAATACCCATTACACTTTTACCTCGATTTTGCTTCCCTAGTTCTTGACTCTGACTTTCCCTTTTACTTAATAGAGCATTTTGGTCTTTCTTTTTCTTATTTCTACCTCTCTCTTTTTCCCTTATTAGTAATGGATACTCCCTCCTTTAATTGATAACCATACTTCCACCCTCCTCTTTTAGCTATAGCTTTTACTATTAATCTACCTAACCTTAATGAATTGACTTTTTCACTCTTAGTCCCCTCTTATTCCTCTTTATCATCTTTTTTCTTCAATCATCTTCCTTTTGCTTCCATCCTTCATAAACCACCCGCTTAGCTCTAGTCCTTTAATATCTTAACTTTGGATAATGAATTTCCCCATTCTTAACTTCTTTCTAACCTAAGGCTTAACTAGATAAAGGTGGTGGAGAGTCCGTAGAAATACAATCCAACACCTCCCCTAACTAAGCTATATGGTTGTGTAATAGTTGCTCTAGATATAGCTACATTAAAAGAAGGAGCACGGTCTTAGAGCTCGACACACGTTGGCTTCTTCTGGGAATGACCAGCTTTCCCTATAGTGTAAAGTTAGAGCATAAAAGTGACGAAAAGTAAATGATTAGATGAGTTGCTATTAACTGAAGACAATTTTTTTTTTAAGTTTAGCATTTATTTAACAAATAAGGAAGTTCTAGGTATGGGTCCTTGGCACTTGTAAAGTATCACCATTTTTCTCCAACCGTGGAGACCTTAGATTACACTTGACAATGTCAAAAATGATAATGTACCTTTGTGTATCAATTTTTTATGGAGTATCACTTGAGTACTAGTCCGCAAAAGTATTAAGATCAATAGTAAGATATGTAAGGAGACCATTGGGTATGGATGAGATGACAAACCATAAGAGAAGAGTTGGTTTTTCTCGATTATGTATAAGTGTGGAAATAAGGAGTTTCCTAAGATAGTCCTAATCGTGAGACTAGGAGAAGACATCACACTTGTTAAAGATATCATTTGAATAACCCAACAGTGGAGACCTATCCTCAAGTAACAAGGAATGCAGTAAAGGCCTACATGGAGAAGATTCATAAAAGGTAATTATGAAGAAATAATGGGACTAAGAAAGGAAGTAATATAGTCTAAGATTAAAAAAACTTCTAAAATGTAAGTATATATTAAATAATTGTTGCATTATAGAGATAAAAATCAATTACAAAGAAAGTATGTACTAGATTATTGCCTCTAAGATGTCTAAAGTAGACAAAATAATGTTAACAATAACACTAGTATCATGCATGTACAAACTATGGGAGGAAAGGAATGCTATACAAAAATTTTATATAACTAGTCGAACACATTGTCTATGAAGTAACACAATATATGAGGGAGCAAATACTAATGAATTCTAAAGCTAAGACATGTAGTAAACAAATTGCATAATCTTGGAGAGTCAATATGGAATCAAGTAGGTAAATAACATGCAACATACTCCAATTGATAAGCATGCAAGGCAAAACAATCACTAATTAAGACAAGTACCAAGTAGTACGGAGCAAGTAACTATAAGAGCTTACCGAATGATAAAGACCTTATGATTGAGTATCTAAGCTTTAAGTAAAGAGCGTAAGCAAATCAAGCACTTTGATAGCCTAACATCAAAAGAGCCAACCCTTTAAGACCAACATACAATCATAATTAAGGTTAATTAAAGTAAAAGGAGACTAATAGCATTAAATCTAATTAAGAGGTATGTACTAAGGAGAACTTAGCTTCTAAAGCAAGAGAAGAATATAAAGGTGACAAAAAAATGGGTAGCAAAACATAGTGGAACATATCTTTTAATAGAAATATATATATTAGATAGAAATTTTGGAATAAACCTTGGTTTAGCCTTCTTAGTTTATAATATACAGTACTACATATAATTTACTATTGGAATGATTGTTCCCTTTTAATGAAAGTTTAATTTAAAAAAAGATTGATGAATGATAATAATGAGTTAAAGCAACAATTAACGTTGAGTTACAAAGGTACAATTAAAGAAAAGGTATACAAGGGAATTGTTAAAAGAACAAATAAGAAGGAAGAAAGGAATAAATTGAGTTAAATGAAAAAATAAAGCAAATGGATTATGAAATGAAGCTTGATATGAATGATAACAAGAAGCTGCAGAAAATATTCATAACATATATTATTGTAGTTTCAATGTTGATATGTATTGTTCGTAGATTTTTCTCATTATTGAAATCATAGGATAATGTGATATGCTTTATAAGAATTCATATATTAAGAATGTTGTATATGAATAGAGACGAATGTGAGAAGTAATTGTATTATATATGAAATTAGTTAATATGTTGAGAATATTGGATATCTATCATTCATATGTAATTACATTCAAATTTAAGTCCATCTTGTAATAATATGTTTAAAAAGGAAATCATAAAAATTATAATATGTAAGGTTCTATTTGACTCATGTATATAAACAATGTGAGAATCATAAGCCTGTTAAGTTGAGGCTCATATAATATAGGCCATTAACTTTAATATCTATATAATGTAAGTCATTAAAAATTACAAGATTCAGTTAATTAAGGTAACAATGTAAAAATAATTATACTACAAAGCTACCATTCTACTTTATAATGGATCTAATCAGAATGTTGCTAAGATACTCCACAGTATATCCAACTAGATTGTAAACAAAATAAACAAAATTGATCCAACCAAGTACACTCTCCTACATTAGTTAGTATCATATTTGACAATTTTCCACCCAAAATATATTGGATCTAATCATAATTCTTTACAAACCAACTAATGCATATATACACTTTGTTGACTTCCAATATCTAATAGAATTTTGTTTAGAAGCCCCCTCTTGCAATTTTTGTGATATGATACTTGGGGCTTCCTTTCACCTTAACCCTCTTAGTTAGAATGATAGTTAAAAGGTGTTTGGATCATTTTATCTTAACGTTCTCTTTCTCGTCAATACTAGAGCTACTATAGAATGGCTATTAGAAATAGGGTAAAAATAATAAATTATTCATATAAACAATAAATAGAAGAAGAATAATATACGTGAATAACAATATATGGTTATTGAAAATTATGTATAACTAACCTCAGCTCCACTTACTTTAGAAGGTTGTTTACTGTAAATTGAAGAATGGGGTTGAGACAAATTTTTTTTTTTGGTTGGATCTTCATTAGGCATATTTTTTTTGAAAAATAAAAGTAGAAATTTCATTGATAAAGAACATAATTATAATCTAATAAGAGGAATAAGGTGAGTACTCTTCAAGAAGAAAGAGATGTGGTAATTATACCTAGTCGTAGTCATAGTTTAAGTTGCAAATACAAGTTAAATATTCAAAGAGGAAATTGGAGCTACAAATTAGAGCAATATTTCTCAACAGTTAGGCATAGTTGACTGATATTGACATATTATTAATTAATAGTTATTGAAAAATATATAAGCTACAAATTATGTTAAATTATAAAACTTCAGCTCTATCTTGACTGGAAGTAAGTGGACTAGATTTACAGCTTCTCTTGTTATAATCACTTTTGCCACATTTTCCACGTAGTCAGAATTGCCCTTTTTATGATAGCTTATGAGGACTCTTCACTCGCTTTTATTCATCTTTATCTTTTTGTCTATTCTTATTAGGCCTACTAAGCATAACTCTTTCCAAAGGTGGATATATCTCTTCATGGGTGTTTAGTGGCTAGAATTTTTGCCCTTTAATTATTTACCAGAAATTCTCATAAACTTTCATGAAACTCCCTTTATGATAATAATCATCCACATATGCCTTAGGTTACTATTTAAAATAGAAAATGGTACTAATCACATAACTTCAAGGATATCCATAGAGTTCCCCTATAACTGCAAGTTTGCTCCCTCCTTAATTGGATAATATGAGTGTCATCTCTATTAGTCACTTTATGTTCCCATTCCAAATAACTCTCCATTTCATTGCATTCAATTTATTCTTGTTAAAAATTTTCATCACCTTAGGTGCTATTTCCCCCTTCCATCATTTAGCTTACTTCTTAAGATCATAGTGTCTATTTATTAACATTTCTATAATAGTCTCCAATATGCTATTGATAGGGCAATCTTTAGCCACCAAAATCTAAGAGTTGAATGTCTTGCCATGTTGTTGTCCAAAATTAGAAATTTGTACTCAATGCTTTGGAAAGCCCTATACAATGTTTCCTTCGAATATTTAAGTAAGTCCTATTTACATCCTTGTGCAAGTTGGTTTAATTTAATGAGCCTATCATCAAATTCTTATGGAAATATTGCCTACACAAAATTCCAGAATGATTTTTTTGGATCCTTTACCTTCTATTTTCCATTCCAATTGTGATATATATGCTTTGCACACATCCTATGTGTAGGAGAGTGTAATACATCATTACTGGCTCGTATGAGTCTTTACAAATCAAGAACAACTAGTTAAAAGTAATAATAAATGTAAATGTGTATAAATGACTTTTATTGGGATGAATTACTTTTTCATATAAAAAATCTTTGTTATTTATTTACCATCTCTAATCTCTAAATCAATAACTAATTGCTCGATAAATTATGTTCAATTCTTATTATTCTCCACCTCAACAACTGCCTATAGAATTGGATAGATGCCTTAGCTACCGTAAACTCCTATGGCACTTAGAAGTTGTCCCTAGTAGTTTGTTTTTAGAAGACATCCATCCATATCAATTATAGGTTATAACTTCTACCACCCCTTTTTCATAGCATCAAAACACACATACATTCTTTTTAATACCAATTTATCTTCATTCATTCTAAGTTAAAAGTTAATTATATAACCTGGATTCATTTCTTTCAATTCAAAATTATTACTATAAAGCTTCCCATATTCGTTATGATGCTCTTTTGCTTTTCCTTTAAGAACCTTCCTCCTTGCATACTTGAGCATGTTGGAATTAACAAAAAAATTTGATTTCTCCCTATATTTCTTAACCATTTTTTTATTTTAATTCTTGAATTCTCTAGGATTTTTCCCTTGAAGTATCTCATGATAAAATTAGATGTAACCAACCTTAGTTTATTTTTTGGGTTGCATGTAAGCTCCAAATTGTAAGTTTTTAGCTTTAAAGATTTATCTTTTCTATCAAACAACACATATAGATTACATGGATAGCCTTTAAAGCAAGCATATCTTATTTTTTTCTTTATTTCTTTTGAAACTTAAGTTAAATCATGTTGTTGTGGCAAATCAACAACCACTTCTTTAAAGTGTTTAGCATTATCAAGCACCATCCCAATTACCACTCACTTGCTAAAACTCTAGAAGCAAGTCTATTTTTTTCACTAAGTCTCCTCAAGTTAGTGTGTGAGTCTTTAGCACTGAGATATTCATCATTGACTAAGAAACTCCCAAGATAAGAAATGTTAATGAATGTTTTTTCATGACCTACATCAACATTAATATTGAAATCTGAGTTCGATTCACCTTAATTATGAGAAATCAAATCACCTCCTTCTTGAAAACCCATTTCACCTCCATTTTTTCCACCAAAATCACCTCTATATTAAGCACCCAAGTCACCTCCATCTTGAGCACCCATATTGGAATCACTATTATCGCTTAATTTATAATCACCGCCAACTGATTCTTCATCTCCCAAATCACCTCCATCATCTACAATAACATTAGTATTACCTCCCATATCCACTCAAACATTAGTATTACCTCCTCCATCCACTCTAATATTAGTATTACCACCCCTATCCACTCCAACATCATTATCACATGCTAATTCCTACACCATTTTCACAACCTAAATCCACTCCAATATCACCTCCCAATTCCATAACTATCTTCTTTTTATGCTAGTTATTATGCCACTTAACATTGGTATAGATGGTGTTGGTTCATCAACATGCTCCATATAAACATCAATTATGCTATGTACCTTTAATAAGTTAATCAAATCCAATGCACTCTAATTGGAATCTAAACTCATCAAACCTTCTTTTAAGCCTTTCTCAAAAATCAAATATCATATACTGACAATATTTTAATATCCTAATATAGCACTCAATTCATACCTCTCTCAAATCACATTATCCAAGTTCACATTGTCAAATTTTTCTATTACCTTACTTATATACTTCAATAAACCTTCCTGAGTAAAATTCCCATCATAAATAACATTATACTATTTATTCCATTTACTGCCATCCTATATAGATAAATTTAAAAAAATAGTCCATACTATTAAAAATAACATATTAATATAGACCGATATTGAAATAAAATAATATATTGTGTATATTAAACACCTTATTACATATTTTGAAAGAAGAAAATAACATATTTTGGAAGAAGAATAAAACATGTTCTTACGAAGGAAACATGTTGGGCATGTTACTACACTATTAAAATGTAAATTTTCAATATTTTAAGTGCTAATTTTAGATTGTTTAGTTCTTAAAATATATAAATTGAAGGTTAAGTTAATGTCAATGTAAAAAGGTTCCAATGCAAGTTTTAAAGGTTGAAGGCTTGTATATTGTTAAGATTATATAGATGAGTTTGTGGCTAAGAGGACATGTTATTTCATGTTATCTCATCAAGAGTAGACTCTACACTAAAAAATAATTTTGTGAAAAATTAATGAAGCATAGAGGAGAAAGATTTTAATTGTACTATACCTATGTATTAAACTAAATACTCAATTATAAAGAAATGTTATAATCAAAATTGCTTCTTGCATGCAATGAACTAGATTGTAAGAACAATGACATGTTTGCCCAAAGTCTTCTATATTTAGTTTAGTAGTTTAGGGAGAATGTAACAAGATGAATCCTAAGTATGAGAGGCTTCATTATCCTAGTTTTATTTATTTAATGTAAGTTCAAGGTATTATGTATGTTCATGCACTACTTCTTTGATCCTTAGTAGACCTTCTTTCTCTTTAACTTAATAAGTTGAATGCAAAGAAGACTTCTATACTAAATCTATCTGATTGAACTTATGCTTAAATTTCTTATTTCTAAAAAAAGCTATATTTCCTTCTAGACTTACATATTTTAGAGTTATCAGCAATCCTTACAAGTATAAGATATATCATAAAGAGATCGATTTGGCTTTAAAATGAATTCTTTTCTTAGTTTCCTTTTAGCTTAAATGTCCAAATAGTTTATGATTTACACCTAGTATATGAATGATTTCGTTATCCTTAAATGAGTGCCATGCATCTCAGTTGTTTGTATTTAAATATAGATTTAGAAATGTTTTTGAAGTTTTCGTAGTTACTATTTATTATGTTGATAGACACAATAAGTGGGTCTGCTTAATTCAACTAGAACATAGACTTCTAAATAATTCTAAAGACCAACTTTGAAATTGTTTTACATTCTATATAGTGACCTAAGTAAATAACTAGGTTCCATCGTGCTTTAAAGGCTAAAATTTAGCCTAAACTTAAAGAATGAGAAATTATTGTTTAAATGAAGGAAAATTAAAATTTTTATGGTTTAACTATATATAAAAATGGAAATATTGTATAATTCATATAAGTCTTGAAAAGTTTAACGTGATCTTAATCTTATTATATACACACACTTAAAAATAGAAATAACCACAAAACATAAAAAATATAAACATAAATAGCCATAAAATAATAAAACCATACACATATAAACACACATATAAAAACAAAAATAGTATAAATAATAAAATAATAAAATAGCATCATCCTGAACTTAACAAGCATACTTCTTGATAAATCATGTGTTAGACCACTAACCTTAATTTTATGTTCTGAAACATAAAGAACCACAAAGTGGACCACCTTCCTCTGTTGTCTCCACCTTTACAGATAAGAATTTAAGCCCTATAAACACAAAATATTCTTTATTAATGGGAAGAACCATAAACACTAAAAAAATAGGAAGATGTTAGACTAGCATACATATTGAAACCATAAAACTACCTTCTCTAAGTTATGGGGGCAATGATCCTAAAAGTCATTAGGCATTACATAATCTAACTAGCATTCTATAATAAGTAAATCTTCCATATAGGTGTTTAAATGTAATCTTCTTTTAATCCTCAGGTGTAATTGCAATAACCTAAGTACCCATTCAAGAAATAATAATACATATGTCTTAAAAGTCATTCTAGCAATAGTTCAAGTAAATAGAAATGGGAAGTGGTCTTTGCGTGTTGTACATTTAGTTTCCTGTAGTCAATGTATATTCCCCAACTAGTGATGGCACTTAATGGAATTAAATCATTGTTCTTATTTAAGATAACCACCATCCCTCTTTTCTTGGTATTATGTGTATAATGGCTTTCACATGACCTATCAAAAATATGATAAATTATAGTTGAGTTAAGTAGTTTAGCTCCTCTTCTTTCATAGTAACTCTCATGTTTGGATTTAATCTCCTCTAAAGTTATACCAAAAAGGTTGTGGCCCTCCTCTATTAAAATTTTATAGGAGTAATAGGAAGGAAGGATCCTATTTATTTTAAAATTTTTCCATGCCAAAAACTTTTTTATGATCCTATAACACTCATAAAAAATTGTCTTTTTACTAATTAGATAATTCAAATGCAATTATCAACAATAATTTTAAGTTCTTCCTTTGAAAGGCATACTAAAGGCATGTTGGTAACTATCTCAATTATAATTTTGATTATTTCCTCTATTGATGGTTTCATTTTTGATCGGTTAAGTTCACCTCATCTTTTTGATCTTTCCTGGATGAAAGATCTTTGTTTGCTTCTAAATAGACTAATTGCTCTTGCAACTTTTCATATTTTGAGTTGACCTTCACTCCTTCTACGATGAGATGATCTAAGTTTTCTTTTTTATAAATCCATGAAAAGAATATGGTATTTAATGTTTAATATATTCAAAGAATAATATGAATGATCAATTATAGTTGAGCATTTTGTGACATTTAAAATTGTAGATATTACTATTTTTTCTCTTATTTGAGGTTCAGTTTTCTTTCATGGAAATTTATTACAGCTTTTTTTTTAAGCAAGGAATGATCTACCTAGGTTTAAAGGTTGATAAGTGCTAAATAGGCTATGTTCTCAGTATGATTTAGAGAGCATTTATTTGTATTTGGATGAATTTTATATGATTTGATATTCAATGTGGTTTATATTTTTTACAGGCATTATTTTAACTATCCAATAAAAAAAACAAATTGATTTGTATAAGTTAAAGACGAGTTGGAGAAGTTTGGGCATGAATTTGGATAATAATAAGTTAAACATGGACATATATTCTAAACATAGATCAAATATGATCCTGTGTTCTACCTTGTATAGGCTAATGATCCATTTTATTTCTTAGAGAACTTTCCACTTGAACAATATAGCATAGCCATGAACCCGTATTCATGTCCTTCAAAGCTATGCTCTAAAGGTGAGCCCTTGGATGCATGAATGAGAAGTTACTAAAACAACATAGGTGAAACTTGAATTTATATTTAATAA
>JANQAP020000147.1:4251011-4264439 GCA_026874005.2 Erythroxylum coriaceum
TGAAAATATTTGGTTTTCGAATCCCCTTCTCTTAACCAATTCAATCGAGCTTTTTATCTTAAGGTGTCAATGTGTAACATCAAACTCTCTTGGTATTCTTTCATACACTGTAATTATTCATTCCTGAGGACCTTATTATAAGGATCATGATAACATGCTTCTTGTATATTAGCCAACCTTAGTTTATTGTCACCAAGCCTTTGGGTCTTTTCTTTCACGAATTGCTTAAGGGCTCTTTTAACAAGTTGAATCTTTTTCATCAATTGGAAGGCCTTATCTCCCTGCACCTGTTATCTCTAACATTCACTGATCATCCATAAAACCATCTAGCTGAGTAACCTTATTAAAAAATCTAAATGAAGCTCCAACTTTAACAGGCTCTTTCATCTTCTGGATATGTATAAAAGAATGATTTGAAAGTTAATTTTACCAAAATGTGCATAAGAATTAGGGAATCTTTTGACCTATGATTGATTGACAAGAGATTTATCTAGCTTCTTCCTCATCAACTTATCTTCATGCTACTTATTAGTACATATAAATAGCTGACCAGTAGTCCAAAGCATTATGTAAAAACTGAGTAAGCTCTCAGCTAGATCCCATGCTATATCTAGCTCTACCTTCTATTTCACTGGAACTCAAGGAAAAATTAAAATATCCAACTACTAAACAAGGATGTTGCATACCTGATTGAATATGTTGTATATCAGTCCACAATTGTGCCCTCTAAAATGTGAAATTAGAAGCATTGATGAAAATAATTTCAAAAGGAGGGGAATTGTCTTTAATATGACAATAAAGATGAAGTAGCTGGTCACTGATTTTACTAACTATTACTTCGATGCATTCTGCCTTACATAAGCAAATAATATGCCCATTATAATGATGTGAATGATTAGTGATAGCCTACCATTGAACCCCAAAAGGCAGTCCATTATGTAGAGTTAGAGCCTTTATTTTAGTCTTTAAGAGGCCAATTAACACTAGTTTATGATCCTTAACCACTTCCTTTACCATAGATTGTTTAAGAGGGTTGTTTAGCCCTATTGTCTTCCATACTAATATCATCATTTATGGGGAAACCCCCTTTTGTTTAACCTTCCTCCTAGCTGTCCTTCTCCTAGTATTAGTAGGAGAACTATGAGAAGGATCAACTACCCCATCACTGTAAGTATTCTCCTTAGGTGACTGACTCTGATGTTCAGTAGTTGCACTATTAGATGACTCCTCCCTCTCAAATGTTGATATAATAGCTCCAAATTGAACCTCCACTACATTCCTTCCTACTTCTTGTTTACAACTGGTTGGTTAATGATCCATACTGTAACACTCCAAATGAATTTTCCTTTCCACTTCTTCTGCATAACCTCTAGTGGGCTAACATTGCAATGTGTCACTACTGGAAGATTCATCTAGCTTTTATGTTTGAAAATTATTTACATTAACATATTTGTGTTTCATTTGTCCATCACTTTTTTTTGTCGACAACGCTCTAGGTAGAACATTCACTAAATCTTGATGATCACTCTACTTAGGCCTCATATAATCTGACACTTCTATAGTCCTCCCATCTTTAGTGTCTACAATAGCTCCATGTAAGTGGGGTTGGAGTTGCTACTCATTAATTCGCTGCTGTGATCCTACAGTCCTATCATACTTGTCTGAGACAGGTGCTAAAGAGCTCCTTTTGCCAACTAGTCTTATATAACCTCCCAGTTGGTATCCATTTTGTCGCTGTAAGATGGTGCTTCTATGGATAAGTTAACTAAATTTCATCCTTCACCAACTCCCTCGTTTTACTAAGCTTCTTAATAGGTAAGCAATCGGGTAGGATTAACTTGTGATTAATTGCAATACAAGCCTTGGCATAGGCTATCCTTTCCGTACTGGAAGTTTGGGAATCCATGCACAATGGCCTACCTAGGGAACTAGCAAGATAAATCAATCCTTCAACTGTCCATAGTTAAAGTGGTAGGTTATGAAAATTAACCTAAATCAAAAATACATAAACACGTTCTTTATCAAAGGTGATACCTGGTTTCCACTTCTTAAGCAACATAGGTTGGCCCCTGATGTTCCAAATACCTAACTTTATGATTTCAATTAAGTTACTATATGTTATAAATTTGAAAATAATCATACCATCATTGACAGCTCGTGTTAAGTGCACTACAAAATTTGCCTAACTCTACACACTAAAATTTGTAGTTACGATAAGTAAGGATCGAATCCACAGGGAATGTTCGGTTAATTTCCATAACGAAATTAATTAATGCAAGGAAAATATGAAAACGAGTTTTTTGGATTTTTAGCAATTTAGAAAATAATATAAAAGCAAACTATCAAAAACAAATTAAAACAAGTGATCGAAAATGATTAAACTATAGAATATACGTAAAGTCTAGTTTTAGGTTCAATCTCAGCGTAAACACAATCAAACATATTTCATTATCCTAAAGTCTTAACAACTCTCTTCGGACTATCGATCTAAGACTCATAGAATGCTCTACTAATCCCAGTTTTCCCTTAGGTTTTGTTTAATTAAGAAACGATCATTAATTAAAGCTAACTACTAAATAACCTAGGATATGATCTCTAGATTTAATTTGGTAGCCACATTACGATATGGAAAACGATCAATATAAGCAGTAACGTCACACATTCAGGTTATCTAATCTAAGTTATGTATTTCCTAACAATATGGGATCATTAGATGCTACTCACAAACATCAAAAGTAACGATTACATATTACATTCAATGTTTTAACAATAGGTTTGAAATAAAAAAATCAAAATGACATATTAAAATTATTCATCCCAAAGCCTGATCAAATCAACATCAACATCACAACAATCTGAAAAGAAATTACAACATTAAAATGATAAAATAACTTAACATTGCCTTGGCGTCGACATCCCTATTAAATCAGCATCGGGAAACTAGTCTTCTATCTCCATTTTTTTGCTCCAAGCATTAATCGTCTTCTCAATAGCTGCTTCGGTGGTGAAAGAACGAAGAGAGAACCTAGCACCTTCACCCTATTATTCTGATTTAATTTTTGGTCCACTGTTACTATTTACCTTATTGTTAATGTGCGTATTCCTTTTAAAAGCCTCTTTTGCATGTTGAACATCTGCAAAACATAGATGTTGTCTGTGTTAAATGCAGACATTATACAAAACATCTGTGTTTTGTAGACACTATACCTTATACTGCACATTTTGCTCCTTATGCTTTCACCTGCTGGTGCATTTTACTTCCAACTTGCTGTCGTTTCATGCTTTTGCTTCCAACCTTTAATTTCACGTTGGGCCATACAAAAATTATTCAATTTCCATATGTAATAGTTGTGAGCTATATTGCTTCATCATCTTAATATTCTTGGCTTTACATGCTCTAATATTTACCATTTTTGTTCCACGAAGACAAATGAATATGGAAATTGAAAAGATGGCTTCAATGAATATGCTTTCGAGTCATTTTAGCTTCTTTAATTCCGAAATGTACCTAAAATCAAATATGAGCTAAAGTGAGTATCGTAAGCATTTCCAAGGAATTAATCACAAAGTTTAGTATATCAATGAATAAACATTTAAGCACATATCGAGTTCCCCCCACACTTAGCTTTTGACCGTCCTCAGGCAATCGTCAAAATCAAAATCACAAACTAAATCTTTTATCATTTTTCATATTTCTTAAGAATAGATAACCATAGGTAAAGATGAATGACTTTCAAAACCTATAGCAAAATCTCAACATTCAAAGCTTCTACTTATGATCAATCAATATTCACCACACTTAGAAACTGTGTAATCTAGAGGCAGACTTGGACAAAAAATGTTTAAACAAGATATTTCCATGGGTACACTCAAACACCATTCATGTTCACAATAATCCATAACTTTGCATATCATTTCATTTCTTCATCACTAAAAGTCATATGCATAATCATGAATCAAAGGACTTTTTGAGGGTTGTAATGTGGGTAAAGGTAAGATAAGTTGTATTTTGATTAATGTAGTATAAAAGCCATCAAACTAGTGAAGCAAAAGTAACACTCAATGAGATATCAAGTGCACAAGTTAACATTCATTCAAAACTGGGTGCCATCAACTATAAAGAATGCAATAATTATGTTTCACAAGCTCTCACACCTTAATCCACATGAACATAACATAAAAAGTGCTCCATCCAAAACCACATCTGCCTCATATGCAATATATTCAAACACCCAATCAATACAACTTAAGGAGGATAAACTATTAAAAACTTTTCACAACAATTGTATTTCCTCCTTGATACTTTTATTCAAACTCAAATTTTTCTTTTTTTTCAAAAATAAAAGTGATAGAAGCTACATCAACATAGGATTCATAACATGGAATTTTAACAAATATAACCAACCCACATGTATGTATATCCCCATACTTAGGCTTTTGTACAATCACATTCATCAAGAATTAACAAATGTTCCACTATCTTTAAGGCTTGAGTAGGGCTTTTCGTTAGGTGCATGTAATGTGGTTTATATGAAAGAAAAGGCTAATAAAGCTCAAAGGGGGTTGGTAAAGGAAAATTCACATAAATGGGTGGGCTATTTGGCTAATGTAGCTCATAATCAACAAAGAATCCCTAATCGTTTTCATAAAACTACATGTGATAAAAATGTAGTCTCGAATAGAAAATCAACGCAAAGTAAAGATGTATATGTCATGAAGGTCATATATAACAAAAGACAGTGAGCTGATATGAATGTGTCAGTCTAATATGGCTCAATACCTCACTGATTTTTGTCTACCACTAATCACCGCTCTTCTAAAAATAATGCATATTAACCAATCATAAGAGCAAAAGTACATGCCAAATTTTACTATGGATTTTACTAATCAATTCACACTCTAATTATGACTAAATAATCTTAAAAGCAATAGAAAAAAGAAAATTTTTTATTTTGTTCGTTTGATTTTGAAAACTGCCTAAGAAGTCACATAAGCTACAATTAAGCTAGAAAACATGCATAAAAACTAATATACCCCACCCCCACTTAAAACTTACATTGTCCTCAATGTAAAAACAAATGCAAGAAATGAAGCAGTTAACAAAAATAACAAATGTGAAAATGTAAAAGACAAAAATTTAACTCCTCTTGGGTTGCCTCCCAAGTAGCGTCTTTGTTTAACGTAATTGGTTCGACCTCTAGTTGTGTGCATTAAGTGACACTAGTCACATCCTCTAGTGTCAACACCTCCAAATCCTTCATTTGGAAGCCCTCATAATATGACTTTAAGTGATTACCATTCACTCTGAATGTCTTGTTAATTTTGAGGCTCTGTATCTCCACTGCACCAAAAGGAAAGACATGAGTGATAACAAATGGACCAACCCAACAGGAACGTAACTTAACTGGTAAGAGTTTGAGTTTGGAATGATATAGTAACACTTTCTGGCCCACCGGGAAGCTTTTCCTTGAAATCATCTTGTCATGAAAAGCTTTTGTCCTCTCCTTATATATCATTGCATTTTGATGTGACTATTCCTCATCTATTCCAACTCTTGAAGCTGCAACTTCCTATTCACTTCCACATCATCCAAGTTCATGCTGCATCTTTTGATAGCCCAATATGCCTTATGTTGTAATTCCACCTAAAGATTACATGGCTTCCCAAACACTAGCCTATACGACGACATCCCAATTGGTGTATTATAAGTCGTCCTATAGGCCAATAGTGCATCTTTCAGTCTTACACTTTAATCCTTCCTATTGGGCTACACAATTTTCTCTAGGATTAACTTGATTTCTCGATTTAAGACTTCAGCTTTCCTGTTGGTTTAGGGATGATAAGTAGTAAAAACTTTGTGCGTGATGTGATATTTGCTGAACATTGCTTCCATCATCCTGTTTCAAAAGTGGGTTCCTTTGTCGCTAACAATGGCTTTCGGTATCTGAACCTAGAAAGAATGTTAGATTTAATAAAATCTGCAACAACCTTTGTATCGTTATTCCTAGTGGCTTTGGGATCTACTCATTTAGAAACATACTCAACTGCAAACAGTACATAAGTAAATCCAAAAGACAGAGGGAAATGTCCCATAAAATCAATGCCCTAAACGTAAAAAATGTCATATAAAAGTAAAGGAGTTTATGGTAACTCCAAAATTTCCTCGGCAAGCATACGAATGGAAGAAGGCTAAAATTGATGATGATTTATTTTCAGTGCACACCTCCTGATAACTTGATCTGTGCATTGCCTCTAAAGATACGAGTCATCACATACGTAGTACTTTGCTTCACTCTATAGCTTATCCCTCTGAGCCTTTGATAAACCAACAAGTAATTCATTAGTAACTAAAAAATTGACAATGTCTGGAAACTATGGTGGTGTCGCATTGGCAAAAATAATTGCTCATTTGGAAAGGTTTCTCTTAGAGGGATATCATCTTCTTCCTTTATCAAACGGCTGAGATGGTCTGCCACCACGTTTTCTGCTCCCTTCTTATCTCTGATCTCTAAGTTGAATTCTGAAAGGAGGAGAATCCATTTAATCAGCCTTGATTTTGCTTCTTTCTTTGTGAGAAAGTATCGTAAAGTTGCATGGTCAGAATAAACAATCACTTTAACACTAAACAAATACGATCAAAATTTTTCCAAAGCAAAAACCATAGATGACAATTCTTTTTTAGTAGTGGAATAATTCAATTAATCTGGGCTTAGAGTCTTTAAAGCATAGTAGATGGCATGCAAAGCTTTTCCCACTCTTTGTCTTAGAACCGCCCCTATTGCATAATCACTCGTATCATATATGATTTCAAAAGGAAGGTTCCAATCTGGTGGTTGAATCACCGGTAGGGATGTTAGAAGCTCTTTTAAGTTTGTTGAATGCTTCCTTACACTTCTTGTCAAATGCAAAGGAGACATCATGTTATAGAAGCTTGCATAGTGGTGCGACTATCTTCGAAAAGTCTTTAGTGAACCTTTAATAAAAACCTACATGCCCAAGAAAAGAACTCACTTCCCTCACAGTAGAGGGGTAAAGTAAAAAAGAAATAAGACTAACTTTAGACTTGTCTACTTCAATAGCCCTAGCAGATATCACAGGACATAAAACTATACCTTGATCCATCATAAAATGACATTTCGTAGTTCAACACAAGGTTAGTTTCTATACATCAATCCAAGATAATGGCAAGATTCTTAAGACATTCATCAAAAAGAAGATCCATACGCGTTAAAATCATCCATGAATATGTCAATAATCTTCTCAACATATTCGAAAAAATAATTACGATACACCATTGGAATGTGGTGGGTGCGTTATATAATCCAAATGGCATCCTTCGGTAAGTAAACATACCAAAAAGGCTTGTAAATATGGTCTTCTCCTAATCTTTTGATGTGATCGAGATTTGAAGATAACCTGAAAAGCCATCTAAAAAATAATAATAGCCATAACCAGCCAATCTCTTAAGCATCTAATCAATAAAAGGAAGGGAAAGTTGTCTTTACAAGTAGCAGAATTCAACTTTCTATAATCAGTACATACTTGCCACTCGGTTTACACTCGGGTGGGAACCAACTCACCTTCCTAGTTTGTCACAATGGTGATTCCAGATTTCTTTGAAACCACTTGGACAAGACTTACCCACTTAATATCAGAGATCGGGTAGATTACCCTAGCATTGAGAAGCTTCAACACCTCCTTCTTTACAACTTCCATTATCGAAGGATTCAGACTACGTTGAGCTTGCCTTGTGGATTTTGCATCCTCCTTTAAAAAAATGCAGTGCATGCATATGGAAGAGCTTATCCTTTGGATATCTACGATAATCCATTTGATGGCCTTCTTATGCTCTCTTAACATTTGAACCAGCGTCTCCTCTTGATTTGAAGTCAACTTCGCTAAAATGATAGCTGGGAGAGTCTGCTTATCTTCCAAATAGGCATATTTCATATGTGTAAGGAATGGCTTCAATTCTAATTCTGGTGCTTGCACATCAGAAAGTAATAACTTCTGGTGAGCTTTAGGTAGATGTATGAAAGCTAAATCATACCTTTTTGGAGAGCTTTCCAATGAGTCTAAAGTGGCTGTCATTTTTATAAGCTCTTCTCCCATCTCAACATCAGTGCTGGCTTCTACTTCCATATCCTCAGTTAAAACAATTTCCAAATGATCCTTATAACTTAATTTAAAAATTCCCTGCACCAAACGATCAATCACATCAACAGAAAAAACACAATGATGATCAGGAGGATGTTTCATGGCATCAAAAATATTAAAATAAATCACTTCCCCCATCAAATTCCATCGTGAGTGCCCTTAAGAACATCTATCATAGTTTAAGTCGTATTAAAAAATAGTCTCCCCGATAAGATAGCTATCGAATTACATGAGGTGTCATTATTCATATCGATAACATAGAAATCTGTTGAAAACACTAACTTATTCACTTGCAACAAAACATCCTCAACCACACAATCAGGATAAGCATTAGTGCGGTCAGCCAGTTGTATGATTACAGTCATTTCTTTCAATACACCCAAATTCAAAGAAACATAAATCAAATAAGGTATCACATTAATCGAAGCACCCAAGTCTAACATAGCTCTATTGATCACAGTATTCCCAATTTTGTAAGGAATGGTAAACATACATGGATCTTGAAATTTTGGAGGCATCTTCTTTCTAAATACCAGAGACACATTCTCACCTATCATTACTTTCTCATTACCCCTCAGTTTCCTTTTATATATACAAAGTTCTTTAGGAATTTGGCATACCTTGGTACTTGTTTGATGGCCTCAAGTAGTGGTATGTTGACTTCCACTTTTCAAAAATTCTCCAATATCTCTTTGTCCTTCTCCTCCCTATTTGGTTTTGTCAATCTACGAGAAAAAGGTAGAGGATTAGTCTTAATAATATTGGGACTTCCAAAATTCACCCTCATACGCGATGACAAATTTTCTTCCTTTTCCAATTCCTTCTCAAACTCTTCCTCAGTAGCAATCTTTGGTGGAGTTCTTTTGGGATCCTCAATCTCTTTTCCACTCTTTAGGGTTATGGCATTGACATTCTTTGAGTTCATCTCGGGTTAGGATGACAATTTTCCCCCACTTTGCGATTCTAGATGATTTAACCTCACTGCTACCTAACCCATTTGGTGTTATATATTCTGTTGGCTTGCATTTGTCTCTTGTCAAATTTGTTGTAAACTTTGTTACAACTGCTGCTGAATACTTTGTTGTAATTACTGTATATCTTGTTGAAATTGTAGATTGTTAGTAGCAAGATTCTTAACAAGTTCTTCTAAAGATGTACCTGAATTAGAAGAAGAAGCTCATTGGGCTCCTTGTTGCATTGGTTGAAATCCTTATACTCCTTGTGGTTCATTTCGGAAGTAATTTTGCTGTCGGTTCCCTCCATAACAAAAGTTGGGGTGATTCCTCTAACCTAGGTTATACGTCTATAAGTACGGGTTGTATTAGTATGGGAAGTTCCCTCCTGCAGCATTCACGTACTCCATACTTCCCTCTTGTAATGTTAGGCACTCATCAGTTGGATGGCTCATGTTTGAGCATATTCCGTATACTTTCACTTATGCCTATACAACTGCAATCTGTCTCACAAAAGATGTTAGTTCATCTAAATGATGTTCAATAGATGAAGTACTTACCTTGTTTACTTATCGAACATCATTGCAAGTGCCAAATTGTTGTGTGTTAGTGGCCATCTGCTCAAGTAGGATCCTAGCCTCGAGCGGAGTCTTCTTGCAAAGTGCCCCACTGCTCGTTGCATCAACCAAACTCCTCTCCATCGATAACAGTCCTTTACAGAAATATTAGATGAGGAGTTGCTCTGGTATGTTATGGTGCGAAAAATTGGCACATAACTTCTTGAACGGCTCCCAATATTCGTAAAGAGATTCTCCATTATGCTGCTTGATGCCACATTCTCCTTCTGAATACTTGCCATTTTTTAGGCTGGAAAATATTTCTCTAAGAATAATGTCATCATGTCCAATCAAGTATTTATGCTTCCCGCTGCTAATTCAAACAACCAATCTTTTACTGCTTCTTTGAGTGAGAACGGGAAGGCTCTCAATATGATTTGCTCGTTTGTCACCCCTGGAGGCTTCATTCTCAAACAAACCACATCAAGCTCCTTGAGATGCTTATATGCATACTCACTTACAAGACCATGAAAATTGGGTAATAAATGAATTAGTCCAGATTTTAACTCAAAGGTAACATGTTTAGCAAATTTAGGAAATGTAATGTATAGCTATCTTCAGGTTAAGTTTGGTGCAATCAATTTCCTCAACGTTCTTAGATTTGCAATAGTTGCTTCAGATTCAGGTGCTAGGTCTACTACTGAAGATGTTCTTGCTTCTCTTCTTAACCTCTGAAGTGTTCTCTTAATCTCCGGATCAAGTTGCTCAATTTCTCTACGAGGAGCTCTGGTCACTACCATACACCAACACTCACAAACTTTTAAAAGTTAACAAATAATAAAAAAGAAACAAAAATAAAAAATATATTCACAAAACACCAACTAAAATAAAATACAAAAATTAAACTACCACATTTCCTAATAACGGTGCCAAAATTTGACAGTGTGTGTCAAGTGCTCTATAAAATTTACCTGACTACGCACACCAAAATTTGTAGTTATGGTGAGTCAGGATCGAATCCACATGAAATGTTTGGCTAATTTCTATAATGAAATAAATTGATGCAAGGAAAATATAAAAAGGGGGTTTTTCGAATTTTCTCAATTTACAAAATAAAATAAAAGCAAACTATCAAAAACAAATTAAAACAAGCGATCGAAAACGATTAAACTATCGAATATAAGTAAGCTCTGGTTCTAGATTCAATCTCAACCTAAACACGATCAATAATGTTTCATCATCCTAGCGTCTTAACAACTCTCTTCGAACTATCGATTTGAGACTAATAGAATGCTTTACTAATCTCAGTTTTCCTTTAGGTTTTATTTAATCAAGATATGATCATTAATTAAACCTAACTATTAAATAACCTAGGATATGATCTCTATATTTAATTTGGCAGCCGCCTTATGATGTGGAAAACGATCAGTATAAGCAATAGCCTCACATATTTGGGTTATCTAATATAAGTTATATTGTTTTTAACGATACGGGATCATTAGATGCTACTCACAAGCATCAAAAGTAACGATTATGGATTACATTTAATGTTTTAGCAATAGGTTCGAAATAGAACAATCAAAATAATGTATTAAGATCATTCATCTCAAAACCTGATCAAATCAACACGAACAAAACAATAATCTGAAAAAAAATTACAACATTAAATGATAAAATAGCTTAACCGTGAATTAGCGTTGACGTCCCTATTAAACTGACATCAGGGAGCTAGCCTTCTATCTCCATTTTTATGCTCCAAGCATCAACCATCTTCTCAGTTGCTACTTTGGTGGTGAAAGAACTAAGAGAGAACCTAGCGCCTCCACCCTACTGTTCTGATTTTTTTGATTTAATTTTTGGTCCACCATTACTATTCACCCTATTGTTATTGTGCGTATTCCTTTTAAAAGCCTCCTTTGCATGTTGAAAATTTGCATTTTGCAGACGCTATCTATGTGAAACGCAAACGTTAAGCACAACATCTGTGTTTCGTAGACAATGTCTCGTATGCTGTGCATTTTGCTCTTTGTGCTTCCAACTGCTGGTGTGTTTTGCTTCCAACCTTTAATTTCATGTTGGGCTATGCAAAAATTATTCAATTTCCATGCACAACAGTCGTGAGCTATATTCATCTTAATTTTCTTGTCGTTACTTGCTCTAATATTTATCATTTTTTTCCACGAAGATAAGTGAATATGGAAATTGAAAAGATGGCTTCAATGAACATGCTTTCGGGTCACTTTAGCTCCTTTACTTTTGAAATGCCCCTAAAATCAAATATGAGCTGAAGTGAGTATCCTAAGCATTTTTAAGGCATTAATCACTAAGTGTAGTATGTCAAATGAATCAACATTTAAGAACATATCAATCATCCTTGAGTAATATCTTCTCCAACCCCTTTTCACTCCATCGTGCATAAGCCCAAGCATTGATAATGGGAAATGTAGATCGTTTGCTCTAAAAGGAACCCACCAGGGCATTCAACCAAACTTGTTCCCCCGCTTATAATAGTTCCAGAGGAGGACAGACAACGCCAACGTTCATAAAGTTTGGATAATGCTTCATTGTAACCTTAGGTTATTGAAAATTAAGTCTCTTGCTCTAAATGCCAGCGTTCTGGGAGGTCTTAGACACTCCCGAGAATCCCACTCCATTTTGAGAATCTTTCTGCTGTACATCCTCTCTCTATAAAGCAAAAAACTCCTCCATAGGTTGTTTCATCAGGTCACCTCCATTAGTAGTGCCTACATCAACCCTAGAGAGGCTCTCCATAGACAGAGAACCCCTTAGGGAAGGGCTGCCCTCTTGAGCCAGACGACAGATCCAAAGTCTAAGTGGGAAGTTTTCCCAAAAGAGGAAAAAACGTAAAGGGAAATATTAATATATTAATTAATTTAAAATGATAGTAAATTAAGTATTCATTAATATTTTTATTATATAATAATTATAGTAAATAAAATGATTACTATATTATAATAATTTATAATGTTGTAATAATATTTATTCTATTTATTATTTATTATTTATAATTATTTTATTGATAAATTATTATTCCATATATTTGTAAAAATATGAATTTATAAATAATTTACTTATATTAATGATTACTTAGCATTAATATTGATTCTAAAAAACTAATGAGACCAAAAAAATTTGAAAGATGAAAAAAAGTATCAATAAAGCACAATAGAAATAGCAGTATAAAGTGAATCAAGACATCAAAGGAGTCATTCAACTAAATTGAACTAATGACACTTAAGCCTTGAGCTAAGGAATTAAGCATTTACTAAGAGAAAATAATGTAAAAATATAGATGAATAAGGTAATGAAGGGCTAATTGAATTAGAATCACATGTCACAATTTTAGAAAATAAATTTTTAGAGCATTGTAAAATAGGAAAAGACCTATTTTATATAAGTCTTATGATCAACGTGATTGTATTACAAAAAATCAAGACTCTTTCTAAGTGGTGAAATTCTAGAAAATGCATAATTAACTTAAAATCAATTTAGAGTGCAATTTACCTAGTGAAATTTACAAGGTAATCTCATAAAATGAGGGTGAACAAAACAATGGAAATAAGGCTTTTATTGTTCCTACTAAAGAACAATAGATGAAAGAATTGAAGTAATGGCTTTTATGAGTTCCAATCAGGTAAGAGACTTAGATTATCTCCTTAATGGATAAAAAGATATTAAAAAAATAAGTACTTAAAATAAAGTGAAATAATGGTTTCAATATAAAAAATACAAGACAAACC
>JANQAP020000147.1:4357552-4384909 GCA_026874005.2 Erythroxylum coriaceum
TTCAGTGACTCCAGATAAGCTTTACAGTTCCTCTTCCAATGTCCTTCCTTGTTGCAATGGAAGCATATCCCCTTTGAAGTTGTCTCCTTTGCATTCTTCTTGGATACACCTCCTACTTGCTTCTTGGACTTCTTGTTTTGGTTCTTCTTTTGAGAACCAAAAGTAGAGTCCACCAACATAACAACCTTACTGTCTTTCTTGACAGTTTGCTCAGTTATTTTGAGCAAATTAATCAACTCAAGTATCATTATGGATATTTGGTTCATCCGATAGTTAAGCACGAATTGTAAATAACTATCGGTCAAACCAGTCAGAATTAAGTCTACACTTAATTCATGATCCATTGCAAAACCCAAACTAGCTAACCTTTCAATGTATCTATCAGCGCATATTGCACTGGAGAAGATCCTTCAGCCATATTAGAGCGAAAAAAACAACCTCGAGGTCTGGAACCTTTCAGACTGAGCTTGCTTATCAAATAATTACCTCAGATGGTAGACTATAGTATGAGCATCCATAGCCTCATGCTTCTTTTGCAGTTCTGGGGACATAGAGGCCAGCATTATACAGCTAGCTAGCTCACTATCTTCCAGTAACTTCTCGTAAGCATTCTGATCCTCATCAAATATGTCGGCAGTAGGGGAATCGAGAAGTGGTTCATCTAGAACATATCCTAGTTTCTCATATTTGAGAACAATTCTTAAATTCTGTAGCCAATCCAAGAAGTTTGGTCTCGTGAGTTTGTTGGAACCTAATAGGGAGCGTAGGTTCACACTAGATGAAGTGTAATAGCCTGTTCCTAAACTTAAGGATTAATTGTTAGATTGAGCCATATCATATGAGAATATATGAAAATCATTCCATTGGCATGCATTATATTAGCATACACATATATGAATCATGATTTAGAAAACATTATATGTACTCAATTGACAAATTCTGGGGTATGGAACAAAAATAAATGTAGTATCAATGTGCATTCCCAATGTTTTGCATTTTGATCTACTAATAACATGAATTAATGGATTATAATTAGTGATTTGGAAAATTATTGTTATAATTGAGTAATTGATGAGGTGATATGTGCATCTAGTTTAAGAAAAATGTTAAAGAGCAAGACAAATTGATATATGGGAATTTAGGTTGATTAGGCCTATGAAATGGTGACATGTGGCATTGGGAATAAGTGACAAATAGCTTAGTTAAATGAATAATCAGTGGCTTGAGTATAATTGCTACGAGTGGCCCTTTAAATTTGTGACAAATGGCACATTATACTTGTGACATGTGGAGCAATAGCATGGTGACATGTGTAGCTTCACAAATGGTGACATATATAGCCTTACAATTGGTGAAATGTCTAGCCTTACAATTGGTGACATATGTAGCCTTATTGGTAGTGACATATGGAGGCTTAAATAAGTTACATGTGGAGCCTAAAGTAAGTAACAAATGGACTAACAGAATAGTAACATGTGGACCAATAGAAGGATAACATATGTACCAATAAAATGGTAACACATAGACCAATGGAATAGTGACACATGAATTAAATTGATTTTCTTTGAATTTTCTAGAGAAAATGGATGAAAAAGGCAATAGAAGTGAGAGTGAAGGCTGGACATAAGGTTAGAAGAGGGAGAAAACGAAAATAAGAAGAGAAGGAGAGAAAAAGGGGGAGAGAAGATGAGAAGGAAAGAGGTTATCAAGGTAAGTTGAAATTCTGGTTTCAATTTCATCTTTCTCTTTCGATCTGTCTTTCATATCCTTAGAGCACGAATTTATAAACTCAAAGAATGAAAGTTGTAGATATAGGTCTTAACTTGATCTCTATGAAAGTGGCTTAAGAAAATAGTGACTAGAGCTCGAGTTATGTCTATTTCCCCAATACTGCCTGTGATAGACCCCTGTGCTGGAATATATTAGATGGAGTGTTTCCAATGAATAGGCATTTGTATTTTGGCCATATCTTAATCTTTAGATATAAAAATGGGATTTTTTAATTTATATTAAACTAGAGGCATATGGATACAATTTTCATGAAGGAATTGAATTTGAATTCTGTCTATAAGGGTTTTGAAATTTGTTTTGAAGTTGAATACTGGGTGCTGTCATTGTTTGAGAACAGTCTATAGTATTTTAGGTATAATTCGCAGAATACTAAACCAAATTGCATGAACTTGATGTTGTTAGAAACTTATGACATATAGGAACATTTTTTTAGAAGAAGGTATTGCCTAAATACCTTTTTTCTAGGTCAAGAGGTCATACAAAATTGACCTAAAAATAGAGTTGGAAAAGTTGGAAAATGGGAATGGTTATCAAGTGAAATATACTTCTTTTATATATGGTTTGACACGAAAAATGGTTAGGTGCTTTCTTATGATGCATTTAGACTTTAATGAAGCTTGAATTAAACTTTTGGATGATGGATAATGTCATTAAATATGTGATAGACATATGATTGATGATATTAGATTAACAAAGTTCTTTGATCTATGAACCTAAGCGTAAGCTTAACATACACAAATGATGATGTTAATGGTCAAGTGATATGATTAGGTATAAATACTCAGGATAGTCAATTGAGTATGCATTGAACACGATACATATACATGTGCATGGTTAAACAATAATATGATTGGTCAACTTAGGAATATGTGGATTATGTGTGTTGTATGATATAGAAGCACAAGTTAACCAACAACATCCAGACACTGCTAGACCATCAAGGCAATAGCTCACCTGGAGTATACTATGAGTTAATCTAGATGTGTCAACTCAATTATATGTTCTTTTTTGTTTGAGTTACATATGTAGTGAGTTGACTTAGATGTATTTCACTTGTTTAATTTTTACGTATCAAACTATTACTGGTGTGATTGTGATAATTCTAGATATTGATTATTCGAGGAGATCATTATTCGAGACTATATTGGAAGTGCTCATTATATGTGAATTTGACTAAATAAGTGATACTTAAAATTCTTGTTAAATACTCGACCAAGGTCTAATGATAAATGTGAATGTGAATGGAATGAGTGATGCTCAACTGAATGTTGAATGTCAGACTTTGATATGATGATTGTGATATATGACTGCACGTTATGTGAGATGATGCATTTCATGACATTAATGTAAATGTTCAGATAATGGAATTATGATCAGAGTGACCAGCCTGAAATAATCCCAGTATCCACAAGGGATATGGGTTAGTACTTGAAATAAGCCCGGTATCCATAAGGAATATAGTTTAGTACCTGAAATAAGCCCAATATCCATAAAGGTTATAGGATAATTAATAGGCACTCAGTCACAACAAAATAAAAATGAAAATAGAGTCTCATATACATTGCATATATATATCTTTACATGTATCATATGAATAGTTGTGAAAAGTTATTAAATTGTGTTGACACAATGATGTGCAACATTTGTATACATGTTGATGGGATGAATGATTAGATTATTCTGAAATGATTATATGAAACATTTGTATTCATAATGTGTTATATATATATATATATATATATATATATATATATAGTGGATTGGTATACACAATTGGAAGATGTGTTAAATGAGAACTGATTCTGAATAATATGATATACAAGTGAATTTGGTTGTTGCTTGTAATATTTGTGTCCTGACATGGGTGAGCACATTAATGATGGTTCACTCACTGAGTTCGTAAAACTCACCTCAAAATTGTAATTTTTTTTAGGCTTAGAGGAGTTACCGGTTAGACCAACTGGAGTCTAACCACTGCATTCGGATAAGAGTTAGAGGTCAAGATCAGTTGTACCTGCATATATCTATAGTCTTTCTTTTGTATTTTAAAATTGTATTCTCCAAATATTATACTGCATTTATACGAATTGAAAAGTGAAATGACTGTATGACTAGAAATGTTTTGTATTAGACCCAGTTGATTATTGGAATATATGATGATTTGTTAATTATTGTAACACTTGTGACTGAAAGTGTTTTTAAATAAAATGGGCCAAGAATGATTCTTTGTTTTCTAACATGCCACCCTCGTAGAGTATGTTCTCGAATGCCAACGGTAGGTTCAGGAATATGCCCTATGAGATTGGGGTGCTACATGAAGACATTGTGACGAGTCAATACCTATAAGAACTAGAGAAAGTGTTAGAATATACATTAATGCGTATCGATAAGGACTTTAATCACATGCATTATAGGTCTCACTATTCTTATTCAAATCACCCTCATTACGAATTTGAGAAAATTTATAGTTTTCTTAATAAGTCAATAACAATATCACCAAGCTTGACCTTGGATTTGCCTAACAAGCCATCTTAGGTCAATCGATAGGTATCATTCATACCAATTGCATTCATTTATGCAACTATTGACTTATCCCATCAACTATTGATTTAGCACATTCATTGGGTCTTCAACTTTTGATTTATATACATCCCATATATATAACCCGACTTTGCTTCTATCCACGTTGACCTTGGGTTTGCCCAACAAATCAATGCTTCCAATTAGGGTTAACCCATTAATCTAGAATTCTAATTTCCATGGTTTGAATATATTCGTTTAGAGTGGGCTTGGGTTTGCCCAATAACCCAACTCTAAAAGAACTCTGGTTCTTACCATATCAATGGAAGGCGTAAATCCTAATATTTGGTTAAGGGATTTGTTCTTTGGTCTCATTAATACTTAGATGATCTTGAAAATATGTATCACATATGTACATTTAGATTATGGACAACTCAATTAAAATGAGCCTATGTCCATAACTACCCCTAAATGCATCTAATGTATGTATCACATAAAAGAGGTTTAATTTAAGTTGTGACTTGACTATGCATCTAAAGTTTGTGATTCAATTCAACTCTTAAACCTAATCAGGTACTAGTGTTAGTCTTGGCTAATCCGAATTATGAATGTGATTTGATTAGGAACCCTAAAATTTAATTATTTTGATGTCCAAATTAAACACTTTAATCTATATATGCCCTTTTTCTAGTCACACTAGAAATGCTATACTCTACTTGGATTAATTCTAAATTAATCCCTAGGGTTTCTAAAATTCACGTACATCAATTAGTCATCTATAATATCCCTAGTTTATCTCAAATTTATCTAAACAATTTCGGCATAAGCCAAAATTATCTTGACAGCCAAAATCATTAAGATAAATAAGTTAACCTACTAGATACTAAAGGGACCTATTCGATGTTCAGAAAATTTCCAGAACCCTAATTTTACATGCATTTAGCATGCTATTACCATCAAAATAATACTTTTCTTATCACATAAGAACTTTAAATACATATACTATAAGTCATTAAGTAAGTCAACTCCATCAACTTTCAAAAAGTTGACCAATATTGGCTTTGGCTTGATTTAATAATTGAGTCAAATTCAATTGATTATGGAAAAATTCCAGAGTCTTATACACATTCTAAATATGTCTAATAAAAAATTCCAGAGCCTAATTATTAGGAATTATTTATTAATAAATAAGAAATAGCGAGCATATCACATGTATATGATACTTGTCATATTACTTCTAACACTAGTCAAACATTAAATCATGCATGCATAAGATAATCACTTTAACAACAAGTATCATGCATCTCATACATGTGGAAACATCCCATCTTGCATGTGCATGCATAAAATTTATAAAAGAAATTTTTATAAAATTTAATATGGAATTTACAAGCATTTATGTTCATCACATTTCTAGAATTTCCAGAACTTCATACATGCATCAAGCTGAAACTAAATTCGTAATAAAATAGAAAATGACATTCAATTACATTTTACTTTTACAAAAACATAACATAACACCTTATAAACATTTATGAAAAAGAAAATCAGAATAAAAATTTCTAGAATTATTATGAAAATTTCAAAATCAGCACATGCATTCAGTTTTTTAGAAATTCCCAGAAACCAACATATGAACAGTCTGGATATTAAATCGAAATAAAATAGCAAATGACATTAAATTGAAATTTCATTTTTACATAAACATGATATAACATCTTATAAATATTTTTGTGAAAGAAAATTAGAAAAAATTCTACAATTTACATGAATTATTCTAAATCAACATGCATGTCAGTCACAACCCAGCAAACACTTTACATATATTCAATACATCATCTATTACATGCATGAACTGGCTTTGATACCGCTGTTAGGGATGCCATGGATGCATGCATCACATGCATGAGAGTTTAGTAGAAGTGTTGGAATCTGGATTTCGACACCATGACAATCCTGGAAAACATATAATTGTACATGCATGTATGGATATGTAAAAGAATATGAAAAATAAAACATTTTACCTTTTGTTTCTCCTTCTTTCTTGTTTCTTCTCCTTGTTTGGGTTGTTGCAAACACCAAACGCTTCCTTGATCACCCAATAACATGCAAAGATCAAGAAGAAACAATGTATAAGGGTGATTTGAGTCATGATGCCAATTTTTCAGAACATAAGTGGATTAACACACGAACTTTTTGATAATTAATTATCTAACTTATTAATCTTTCCATAGACAATTACCATGTAATTCGTCCTTTCACCATACCATTACCTACATGGTTTGGAGTATAGGCTATATGTCAGCTCCCACTAGACTGACTACATCACATCTAGTCCAAGTGATGTTAGTTCTTGTCTTGGGATCTCATTACTTTATGTATCATTAAAGACTCTGTTCATGACACACAACTGCTCCGGCTAGAGACTCCTGAGTAACGACCTCGACAAGAAGCCGTGGGTATCCTCTCGTTCTATCAGGAGTGGTGAATCCTTTATTGGCTACCCAATTACCTTCAAATACCAATAGCTATATCCAATCACCACCCTAAGAGCGACCTCGTCTTAAGGTAACAAGGAATGATGTCAAAGCATAGGATTAGTATCCAGGATATCCTTGAGTACTTTAAGTCTAAGGATATTTGCACCATTGCTATGATGAGATTAATCATTGACATTTGATAGATCATCCATATGATAATCTCATTATGGTTCATCTGATGTACTTACTACTCTTAGTAAGCATCCACATGACATGTCATGCTTATAGTTTGCAAGATCCACTACTTGATCAAATCAAGGAGTATAACATATGCTAGTTTCTCTAGATTAATAATGTCCTATCTCATTAATCCTATGACTAGGGATTTTTTAGATACTAATATAACTACACATGATAGGAATCTCATTATCATGATCTCATCATAATTTGCTTCATGTTATGTTTTGTATCATAGACTTCATTAATTCAATTTAAGATAAATATCAATTCATATATAAACGAATATCAAATTAATGAAAAATTCCTTTCGCTTTATTAATCAAAACAAAGTCAGTACAAAAGTGCTAAAGGTGATTGCCTTTAAAGCACTACTCTAACAGAATTGGCATGAAACCCACAACCGTGGGTTCTTGTGTTATTATTCTTCCTTTTCTCTTCTCCTCTTTTGGTCCCTAACTCAATCGCAAATGTGGCCAACCTCCATTCCTACATCTAAATGATTAATTCTTACCCTAAATCAACATCAAACATGAAATACCACAATGAAGATCAAACTAAACAAAAACATATAAAATAAATCTTAAAACACAATAATAATAACCTATTATGTAAGAAACACATGCCAAATGCTTAGAAAAACACATACTAATGCATAACTATCAACTTCCTCGCACTTAAATCTTTGTTTGTCCTTAAGTAAAATCAAACACAACCAATCAATTCCATCAGTAATATTTCTAGGATGAGTTTCAAGACCCCTTCTTTCCTTTTACATAAAAACTTCCTTCCAATTTAATTTATCTATGAATTTTAACTCCATGCATCCCTCATGTAGGAATCTTTTTGACATTTTCTCTAAAGTTTTCAACACTTCTTTTACCAAGAAAAAAATTTAAGCTCTAGTATACATACAATGAGTTTTAAACTGTTTGTATCAATGTAATTCTTCCAGTTGTTGACACGAATTGTTTATTCCAATTGGAAGTTCATATTTAAAACCTTTATATTAAAGGTAAGCATTTCTGGAAACATAGTTTTTTGTTTTTCTACGTAATCCTAGATATGTTATAGATGGCTATTTTACCTATAAACTAGAGATAGTTGCAAGCCAAAGGGATAAGTGTTCTTCACTTTTTGAGATAAGGAGTTGGCTTTTCTGCTTGTTAATACTTGGATATGATAGCTCTTTGAATAATTAAAGAGATAATCTAAGATTATGAACTTATTTTTCATGAGATTTGGAAAGAAGCAGAGGTCACTAGCAAATAATAAGTGGGAGATCCTTAACTCTCTACATTTTTTGTAGAATTAGAAGGAGGGATATACCCTTATATTATAGTCTATAAGCCTAGACAAAACCTCTATAGAGAAAAAAAAAGGTAAGGGGATAAAGGGTCCCTTTGCCTAATGCCTTTTTTCCCTTTAATAACCTTAATGTTTCTCCATTAATTAAAATAGAATAAAATGAAGATATATAACACACAATTAGCCATTTTTTTAAATTTTCAGGGAAGTTGAATGCCTTTAATACTTGCTTAATAAAAAGCCACCTAATTGAATCATAATCTTTATTTATATTAATCTTGATATCATAGTTCCTTAGGGTATTTCTCTTAGAATATCCCTTGAAAAGCTCCTATGCAAGGAGTACATTATCCCCCATGTTCTTATCTTAAGAAAACTATGTAGGATCAATAGGGCTCAGAGCCTTATTCAATAATTTATCTATATTGTTTATAAAGAAAACTTCAATAATCAATTGTTTTGAACTCTCAAAAAGTAGTATTTTAAGTATATTAAAAGTTTTTACGTAATATAGTAGTTTTATTAGATGTTTTAGAAACAAAAAAGATGTAGTTTGTTTATCTCCCGTAGCATTTTACGTATATTAAAAGTTTCCAACACTATTTTATTCACCATATCATTCATCACAAGTAAAGATTTTTAATAGAAAGTTCCATCTAATTCATCAGGTCTTGGGCCTTCGTAGGGTTCATTTTAAAAACTTCTTCTTCCACATCATTTAGCCTAGAAGGATTAACAAAGAATTGATACATTTCGTCCATGAATCGACTGCTGATGAAGGATTTAAGGAGTTGAGTTGAAGACCTACTAGTTGCTTTAGTTCCCAAAGCTTCTTTAAAATTATTATAAGCCATTACTTTGAGTTGATATTGAAAGGTAATAAACATACCATCTTGGTTCTTGAAAGAGCATATCTTATTTAAGTATTTTCTTGCTAGGATCATATTATGATAAAATTTAGTATTCTTATCCTCTTTCTTTAACTAAGGTATCCGTGATCTTTTCTTTAGTAAGTAGTTGTAATTGTTTAAAGCTTTGGTGTACTTGGTGATTGCCTTTCCCTCTTACTCCATCTATTATAAATCTCACACCTATATAGTTATTGCTATAAGTTTTCTTTGATCCCTTCGGATTTTTCAACCTTAAGCCAAGTTTTGGATATAGACCTTGATTTAATCTACTTCAATTCATCTATAATGAACTTTAGTTTATTCATACATATGAAGAGTTACAACCCTAAACCTTTCTACGCATTCCTTTTCTCACTATATTTAAGAAATCTTCATGGTTAGCCAGAAAATTATTAAATCTAAGAGGGAATTTCCTTCAAGCTTGGTGTTGAGTGAAAAAACAAACTACTTATTTTACACTAAAAATTGCAAGTATATGGGTCGTTACTTATATTAAAAAGCGGATATTGTCCCATAGAGATTATGCTTAGGTACCATTTAATTCAGGTTATACTTTGTTTAAGACTCAAATTCAAATAATAAAAACTGAAGATTTGTAAAGCAAAAATTTCAACAAAACAAAATTAAACTAAGCAATCACACAAATCACAATGGAAATCTGTCAAGAGAGTTAACCAAGTTATAAAAGCGGGGATTTTACCTATCATTAATGCTAATCTAGTCATTTATGTGTTTCTGGGGTGACAATTCTAGACGGTTGTAGGGTTGATTTCTCTCTCTCGAGTTATAACCCTTAAACCCTAAGTTGTAAACCCTAATCAAATTATGAAATTTGCAATCTCTCAATTCACAAATTACCTACAATTCTAATTAGTTCTAAAGCTCTCGAATAAAAAATTAGGTCTCGCACAGGATCTCTCTCCATGAAATTACTGATTAGATTAATTAAGTGGTTAATTAGAGTGCCTAACTCTCATTAACTCGATATAACCATTTTTATTCTACTCACCCTCTTGGTTTGTTACCGAAATATGCAAATACATTAATCAATCACAACACCCAAACCAATAAACATAAAATAACTAAATCAACATTAACTCAAAGTAAAAACCCCGAAGGAGAGTTTAGAACATTCTCAACAACTTGAAATCCATTTCCATATAATCCATATCAACTTTATACAGTTAAATGAAATGGGAAGTGAAGAGAAAAAGGAACTTAGGTTGGACAAATCAGGAAGGTAGTAGAGTCAGGATACCACTTGATCTAGGCAGCAATGATGTCGAGATTGACTTCTTCTTCTTCCTTCTTCCTTTTCTTCTTCTTCTCTCTCTCTCTTTCTTTTCTTTCTCTGTTTAGGGTTTCTAAATGTAGGTTGATTGTTAAGCTATTTTCTAGGGTTACATCATAATGCTTTTATAGTCTTTTCCAATTAAGGTAACCCTGGTGTCTTTCCAGTGTCTAAAATGCCCCTTAAAAACTCAAATCTGGAAGCAGTCCCGTGTCTGTCTGCATGCAGGCCACGATCGTGGCTAGCTTGTTTACTCTTTATCATGATCGTGGTAGATTCCCCACGATCGGGGCCATATGATCGAGCTTCTGTAACAATCGTGGTCTATAGGCCACGATCGTGGGCCTGTGTTGGTGCTTTTTTCATATTTGTGGCCTGCCTGCCATAATCGTGGGCCTATGTTTTGGTTTGGGTCTCCTCCAAAACTCCTCCGAATGCCCTAAAACACTAAAAACTCATCACAACACCTTATATATATATATATATGTAATTGAAGTTCAAAAATATGTTCTGACCTAAAAAATACTTAAAACACAAATATTTATGAACTAACACAATTCTAACTTAAACATATACTAAATAATCAATTTAACAACTAAACACACATCAAACTACCTACTAAAACAAGATGCAATCTATAACTATCAATATCCCCACATTTAAACTTTTGCTTGTCCTCAAGAAAAAAATCAAATACAACAAATAAAATTCTATCATTTTATTTTCACAAGGATTAAAGCATTCGATCCCTCAAACTTTGGCCAACTCAAGTGTCAAGCTATTACACACATCATGACTAATTTTTATTAATGCACATAAGCAAACTCAACTTATGAAGCCATCATTCAAAGAAAAGTATAATAGACCATCCTTACAGATTTCACTCATTTCTCTCAAGTGTTTGATGGATAGTGTTTTCCTCAAACTTCCTATAGGAAACCACACTATCATAGGCTTGCTAATAAACCAATTCTCCTCCACAATGATTACATGCTAAGATAGATTGAAAGGACTTTGTTTCGGGGGGTTGTAATGTGGCTAGGGTTAAAGTGGGTCAAAATGGTTTTAGGGGTTTATCACAAGCACTTATAAAGTACTAAGTGTATAAAACAATGACAAAGATAAACTTATGAGATATACAAATGGATATGACTACTACTCTGCACTTGTTGATGCTACTGCATGTTATCCTTTTTTAATAGATTTTATTCTTTTCTCTTTTTTTCTTAATAAAGAAACAATGAATAAAAAATAACTATATGCAATGTGCTCTAAGAGTAGAAGTACTAAAATATACTCAAAGCACCTCAAAAAGGAAAAAAATTATAGCCAAAATAATTCCAAACTAAAGTATCACTTAACACTCTATTAACTTATGATTGGGCAAGCTAATGGGGTTTGTGAGTTTTAAAATGAGGTGATTTCAAGAAACCAAAGGTTAAAGGCTCAATGGGACTAGTAAGGGATAATAAATAGGGTAGCTCATTTAAGCCAAGGGTTAAAGCAAAAAGGGCCTTAATCATTTCTATCTAGTATGCATTTAGTATATTTAAACCGATTCAAAGCAAGTTCTGAATGTAATTACCTAAGGAAGCTTCACACATACAAGGAAACGAAATGACTATAGAATGGAGTCATAAAGGCTCAATTCCTTACATAGGCTCAAATGAAAATCCATTATGCCTCTATACATTACCTTATTATTCAATTGCCAAGTTCTGAGTAAGCTTATGTCAACTACTTTCATAACTCCACAAGGTTCACTCTCTACTCAAGTAGCCTAATTTGAGTTCACACATACATTTAATCTCATTCTAATTAGCATGATAGAATGTAATAGTCGGTTTCCAAAACTACTAAGAGTGAGAGTGTTAGATTACTTAGTCAAATGAATTACATCATATTAAAATGAATTACATCATATTAAAATGAATTTGGTGCATTTAGGATATGATTTTATGATTTCATTCACATGCATAATTTGAGCATACACACATGATGATTTAGAAAAATTGCACTCAATTGACATGCTCCGAGGTATGAAAGTTTCAAAATGATTAAGATATGATTGTGCATTTCTAATGCCTTGTATTTTGATTTAACAATAAAAAGAATTAATGGATTACAATTAGTGATTTGGAGTTAATTTTTACAATTGGGAGATTGATGAATTAATATGTACATTTAGCCAAGAGAAAAAAATTCAAGTGGCAAGACAAGTTGACATATGGAAATTTAGGATTACAAAACCTATAAATTGAGTGACATATGGCAGTAGACTTGAGTAACAAATGGCTTAGAGAATTGAGTGACAAATGGTAGAAGAACTAAGTGACATTTGGTCGCCTAAAAAGTGGACATGTAGCTAGCTTAGACACTTAACAAGTGTCCTTAAACTCATCTTACACCTACATCATATGACGTAGACACTTCCAAAATCATCTTTATTGTATTATGTTGCAACTCTCTCCTTCTTCTCCCTCTCACTGTCGAAATCCACACCTCACCCACATATTTGGATTCCTACCCTAATTCTGTACATTTCCACCTAAAAACCATGCAAAATCCATCACAATGATAGCTTTAGAGGCAAAATATTGTTACATTTTGTTGTCTTCTTCTTATCATTGCCGAAACCATCCTACTCCCTCACTATTCTTGAAATGTTCTTACATGCATGTGAGGCAAAGCAGGCTTGATATATTGCGGTGGCATTTGAGCTAAACAAGTATGTGAAATACTGATCTATTGTGGCATATGTTAGTAGAAATTATGATGAATGATTAGGGATAGATTGAATGTGAAATTGGTGTTGAAATTGTGCTGGAAAATGATGAATGAAAGAGGTACCATCTATTCTAGTTTTGGATGCATGACAACCGTAGCTTATGGGCTGCTATATGGATGATTTAAGTTAGGATTTGAAGTATAATTGATGATGAATTCATGCTAAAGATAGGTGTTATTGAATTTTTTTCAAATCTGGAAAAGTTAGGACTGCAAGTATGATGGTATAAAGTAAACGGTAATGAATCAAATGGGCAGATTTTTGTGAGATTTAATGTAACCAATATGGAAGTTAAATTAACCTAAAATGAAGTAACCTTAAAGGACATGAAATCTGGAAAATTTTAGGTGTCAATGATGTCTCTAAGCTTGTAAAATTCATAAAGTATTAAAGGTAGTAAATTTACACACTTTAGTGATGTTGATGACAAATTTTGGAATTTTTGGCTTGATTAAGGCTAGGAATAAGCCTAGATTGTTGCTTGATTAATTGGTTAAGAGGTTGATTGGTTTTATGTAGTTAATTGATGTCATAACCTAAAGAATGGACTGTTTTGATGTGGTTATGTTCAAAGCTGGAAATTATAATTGTTAAGGAATAAATGAGTTCTTTTAATGCAAACATGATCTTAAGGACATAAGTAATGTGTATAAGGTATGGATTAATTAGCATCGAAGGACATGGGTAATGATGAATGAGAATTAGGTAAATGTATTAATATATATTATTGGAAAAAGTTTGGTGAATGTATAGATCTAGCTTACTGAAATTCCAGATTTAAAGTAACAATTATGAGTGTGTTGTAAGAGGCTTTTTGATCATGCAAATGTATAAGGATAAATGTAATGTATGGTTGATGAATTTGGAGTAAATCAAGCTAACTTAAAGGTATAAACCTGATTGTAAAATGGTAGTATACAAGCTATAATGTTTGAATGGTCTTAGGGTGTATAAACACAAATTGAATAATCAAGATCTATGCATAAGAATACATACGCAGAAAGTCAATTGAGCATGCATTGAAACGTGACACATATACATGTGCATTATTGTATATTCATATGATTAAACAAATTAGTGATTTGTGAACTATATATGTATTGAATGATGATAGACGCGCAAGGTGAGCGTCAACATCCAAACATTGCTGGAACATCAAAGCAATCACTTTCTGGAGTGTAATGTTAGTCAACTTAGATGTCTAAACTCATTTATATGTGCTTCTGTATGAATTGTATGTTTAATATGGAATGTATGTACAATTGATTGATGAATGTCAAACTTAGATCTGAGGAGTTTAATAGATGTGGCATGAGTATACAGAGATGAAAGGAAATCAAAACATAGCATATGAAATGATGCATCTCATCACATTGAAATGCATGGTCAAATAAAGGAGTTGTGACCAGTGTGACCTATGTGCGGAAAAGAGCCCTGAGCTCAGGATTATGAAAAAGAGCCTCAGGCTCAGATAACATGGACTTGAAATCCACAATGAATATAAGCCAGAAATGATCTCAGTATCTACAATAGATACAGGACAGTAAATTAGGTTGATAGGCACTTGATCACAACAAAAAGAAATGATAATGGAAATGCATGGTATCAAATGATTGAATTGAAATGAATTATTGAATCGTTTTGAAATAGTGAATTAAGCTTACATGATATGCTTGTGGAAGTATGATAAACTTTAATATACTTGTTTTGTGATCTGACTTGAGTGAATACATCAATGATGGTTCACTCACTAAGTTCGTAAACTCATTAAAATTGCAACGTTGTTTTTCAGGTTCAAGGGAGTTCTAGCTACTAAAGTGATATGGTAGAAGTCTAGTACTTACATTTTGGGGACGAGAATGGCTCAAAGGTCTGATCGACTGAATCTAAGGAGTCTAGTTAGAGTCTTGGGTATTAGCATCCGATTTCATCTTATATATTTGGTATTGAGATTAAACTCAAAAAAATGTTGTGTAATGTATGTGTGGTTTCTAAATTGTAATGACATATGTGACTTTTATGATAGTGAATGAAATGGGAAGAAATAAACATTTAGAATGCTTATGATATGTTTGATGCCTTTAATGAGTTAGTTTGATTGTCTTAATATACCATTTTCATAAAGTATGTTCTCAAATATCCTCTGGTATGTTCAAGCTTATGCTCTGTAGGAGTGGCATGTTATAGTTTTGGTATCAGAGCATGGCTTGGAATCCTTAGGGACATATATGAGCATTTCAATATGGCATATAGAAAGAGACTCATATAGTGATCATTATTATTGTTTGTTATAGGTCATCTGCTATAGGAGACCGCATCGCAGAATCAACTGATCTTGAATTAATAGGAACCAATAGAGAGTCCTTTATATCCCAGTCTAAACAAATGCTTTAGAGAGTTCCTGAGAGGAGAGAAAGGAGGTATAATAAAATTATAAAGCAGGGGGCTATAGACTTCTATAGAAGTATCGACCCTACCAAGGCAGAGGGTTGGCTGGAGAGAATAGAGAGAATTTGATCAAATGGACTGTAAGCCTGATGAGAGATTCGATTACGTAGTATCTTTACTTCAAGGTCCAACCTATCAATAGTGGAAGACAGTTCAAGGTAGTTTCGCCTAACCTTGCAGACTGACATAGGGGGACTTTCTGAAGGCCTTTAAGGATAATTACATGCCAAAGATCTATTTGGACAAGAAGATAAAGAAATTCCTCGATCTGAAAAAGGGAAATCTCAAGGTAGCTGAGTATGAGGCACGGTTTAATGAACTATTGGGGTATGCTGCTGCTCTAATCCCGACTGAGGAAGATAAATATAGGTGGTTTGAGGATGGATTGAATATGGAGATCTGGACAAGGTTGGCTATTATAAATCTAAATAGTTTTACCGAGCTGCTAGCTACTTCGATTCAGATTGAGCAGCTACTGAAGGATAAACAAGGAGAGTATAGACATGAGTTAAGGATTATAGGCATGATGCGTTTCAAGCTGACTCTAGCAAGAAATTTATTAAACATCAAAATAGATCATTACGATCATAGTCAAGATCAAGGTAGTCAAAGTTTAAACATAAAGGCGGTTCTGTTCATTCTGGAGGCGGTAGAGGTCAGGCATCTGGAGGACAAGCTTATGGTGGAAAAACACAACATATTCTCTGTTGTGAATACTGTGGAAAAAGACATGTTGGAGTATATTGGAAGGTATTGGGAGCTTGTTTGCGTTATAGCTCCTTAGAGCATTAGATTAGAGACTGCCTAGCAACTTTATAAGCACAGTCTGGAGTGGGAGGAGGATCAGTGATGTTGATGACTGTCTAATAGAGTAGAGCTAATGGAGTAGGATAGGGAGGCAGAGGTAGGGGTAAGGCTAATTCAACCTGAGGTACGGAGTAACCAACCACAGTCCCAGGCCAGGATTTATACTATTACGAGACAAGAGGCACATAATTTCCCGAATGTTGTTGCAGGTGTGTTACATGTCTTTAATTTTAAGGCATTTGCATTGTTAGATCCCATATCTACACATTCATTTATTACCCCACATCTGGCATCCAAATTGCATTATTAGAGAGAGATGTTGAATTTTGTCTTAGAGGTGAGAACTTCAGTATATAGTACTACAGTGATTGGAGAAGTATGTAGAGGGTTTATTATTCGAGTTAACCAGGCTAAGTTTAAAGTCGATTTGATAATATTGAAGTTGAAAAAGATAGCTCTTATTTTAGGTATAAACTAACTTACTGTTCATAGGGTTGTGATGAATTGTTACACTAAGGAAGTTATTCTTAAATCTCCTCCTCAACTAAGGGTGATATTTCGAGGTGTTAGTCAAGTAGTGCCAGCCAGTTTGATTTCATCAATGAGCGCTTTTTAACTAATTCAAAATGAATGTGTGGCCTATTTAGCCTATGTGACTGATACCTGAGTTGAGTAGACATTATAGGATATTCCTAGTGTTAGGAATTTTCTAGGATATTTCTATTGTTAGGAATTACTGGGATTACCACCAGATAGGAAAACGAAGTTCACCATTGACTTTGTCCCATATACTATTCCTATATCTATTCCTCCTTATAGCATGGCACCTGTGGAACTTAAAGAACTTAAAACTCAATTGCAGGAGTTGTTAGACTTATCAGACCCAATATGTCACTTGGGGAGCTCCAGTTTTGTTTGTGAAGAAGAAGGATAAGACTTTGAGACTACACATTGATTATAGGCAATTAAATTAGGTGACAGTGAAGAATAAATATCCCCTACCGAGAATAAATGATTTACTCAATCAGTTACAGGGAGCTCAGTTTTTTACTAAACTAGATTTGAGGTCAGGGTATTATCAATTGAAAATAACAGAAGTTGATGTACCAACGAGTGCATTCAGAACCAGACATGAGCATTTTGAGTTTTTGGTGATGCCTTTTGGATTGACGAATGCTTCGGTTGCCTTTATAGCTTTGCTAAATAAAGTATTTTGACAGTACTTAGATCACTTTGTTCTTGTATTCATAGACGATATCTTGGTGTATTCGAGGAGTTGAGAGGAACATTAGCATTTGAGGTTAATTTTACAAATAATGAGAGAGAAACAATTGCATGCTAAGTTCAATAAGTGTGAATTCTAGCTTAATCAGATGGTGTTCTTGGGTCATATAGTGTCTGGACAGGGTATACAGGTAAATCCAAAGAAAGTTGAGGCTGTGATGAAATGGGAAGAACCTAGAAATGTGTCAGAGATTAAGAGTTTTCTTGAACTAGCAGGTTATTACAGGAGGTTTGTTGAGGGGTTCTTATTAATCTCAGCCCTTTTGACAAAGCTTCTGAGGAAGAACGTACCTTTTGACAAACTGATGAATGTCAAAGGAGCTTTGATGAGTTAAAACATCGATTAACTATAGCACAGTTGTTGGCTATTCCATCTGGATCTGGAGGATATGTTGTATACAGTAATGCTTTACACCAGAGGTTAGGGTGTGTTTTGATATAGTATGGTAGAGTGATTACTTATACTTCGAGATAGTTAAGGCCTCATGAGTTCAGTTATCTAGTTCATGATTTAGAGCTTACTACAGTAATGTTTACTTTGAAAATTTGGAGACATTATTTATATAACGAAATGTTTCAGATTTTTACAGATCATCGAAGTTTGAGATATTGTTTGAGTCAAAAGGAACTTAATATAAGACAAAGGAGGTAGATTAAGTTGCTTAAGGATTATGATTGCACGATAGAGTATCATCCAGGTAAGGCTAATGTTGTAAGTGATGCACTAAGTAGGAAATTTAATAACAGTGTAGCACAAATTCAAGCATCAAGGTTACCAAATCTAGTTCAACTGAGAGCATTGAATGTTAAGCTAAGTTTAGGATAGAATGAAGCATTATTAGCTACGTTAAAGATTAGATCGGTATTACATGAAAGGATCATAATAGCTCAAAGTAAAGACCCAGAAGTAGTGAAGATTATAGAGAAGTTAAAATAGAATCCGAGTTTCGAGTTGAAGTTGAGAAATAATACATTGTGGTTGAATTAGAGATTATGTGTACCAGATGTTGATGGTTTGAGAAAGGAAATTTTGGAGGAAGCACATATAGCAGCCTATGCTATGCATCCTAGTACTACCAAGATGTACAATACTCTGAAGCAACGTTTTTAGTGACCAGGGATGAAGAAGCAAATGGCTCAGTATGTTGCCAATGTTTAACATGCCAACAAATTAGGGCAGAGCATCAAGCACCAGTCGGTAAACTGCAATCATTACCTATTCCAGAGTAGAAATGGGTGAGGATTACAATGAATTTTATTATGAGTTTACTGAGAACTCTGATACAGCATGATGCTATATGGGTCATTGATAACAAAATCAGCTTATTTCTTACCTATTAGAGGGCATAACACACTAGATCAGTTAGCTTGGAGATGTGTAAATGAGATAGTGAGGTTATATAGGGTCCTAGTGTCTATTGTACCATATCGAGATCCCAGATTTATTTCTAGATTTTTGGCCAACCTACAGATAACATTGGGTACAAAGTTAAATTTTAGGACAACGTTTCATCCTCAAATAGATTGTCAGAGTGGGAGAACTATTCAAACTATTGAGGACATGCTTAGGGTGTGTGTTTTGGAGTTTCAAGGAGTATGGGATGAGTATGTAGCTTTCGTTGAATTTACATACAATAATCATTATCATAATAGTATTGGCATCGCTCCATATAAGGTGTTATATGACAGAAGGTGTCGAGCACCATTGTATTGGGATGAAGAAGACCTAAGGATTGTTAAAGGCACAATGTTGATTCAAGATACCTTTGATAAGGTAAAATTGATCCGCAGTAGGATTAAGGTGACTCAAGACAGGAAAAAGAGTCATACAGATCAACACCGGAGGGATATGGAGTACGAAGTAGGAGACAAGGTATTTTGAGAGTGTCTCCCTAACAAGGAGTCCTAAGGATTGATAAAAAAAAGGGAAAGTTAGGCCTTAGATATATCGATCCTTATGAGATTACTGAGAGAGTTGGATTACTGGCTTACAAATTAGCATTATCGCCAGAAATGTCTCAGATTTATAATGTATTTCATGTTAGTATGCTCAGGAGGTATTGGTTAGATCCAACATATATATTACCGACACAGGAAGTTGAGATTGCAACTAACTTGAGTTATATAGAGGAACTGATTAAAATAATTAGATATCATACTAGGCAATTAAGAAACCAAGTAATTCCTTTGGTTAAAGTCCTTTGGAGGAATTATTCGAGAGAGGAAGCTATGGGAGACTGAGAAGAACATGAGGAAACAGTACCCCCATCTATCTGATCAATCAGATAAGAATTTTGGCGACGAGATTTATTAAGGAGGGGAGAATTGTAATAGTCAATTTCCAAAAATACTAAGAGTTAGAGTGTTAGATTACTTAGTCACATGAATTACATCATTTTAGAATGAATTTGGTACATTTAGGATATGATTTTATGAGTTCATTCACATGCATAATATGAGCATACACACATATATTTTGATTTAGAAAAATTGCACTCAATTGACATGTTCTAGGGTATGAAAGTTTCAAAATGATTATAATATAAGTGTGCATTTCTAATGTCTTGTATTTTGATTTACCAATAAAAAGAATTGATGGATTAAAATTAGTAATGTGGAGTTAATTGTTACAATTTGGAGATTGATGAATTAATATGTACATTTAGCTTAGACAAAAAATCAAGTGGCAAGATAAGTAAAAATGTGGAAATTTAAGATGACTAAGCTTATAAAATGAGTGATACATGACAATAGACTTAAGTGGCAAATGGCTTAAAGAATTGAGTGACTAATGGCAAAAGAATTAAGTTACATTTGGAAGCTTAAAGAGTGGACATGTAGCTGGCTTAGACAGTTGACAAGTGTCCTTAAACTCATCTTACACCTACACTATACGATATAGACACTTTTAGAATCATCTTCATTGTATTCTGCTGTAACTCTCTCCTTCTTCTCCCTCTCACTGCCGAAATCGACACCTCATCCACACCTTTGGATTTCTGCCCTAATTTTGTATATTGTCACCCCAAAACCCATGCGAAATCCATCGTAAAGATAACTTTAGAGGCAGAATATTGTTACATTTTACTATTTTCTTCTTATCGTTATCGAAACCATCCTACTCCCTCACTGTTCTTAAAATGTTCTTACATGCATGTGAGGCAAAGAAAGCTTGATACATTGAGGTGGCATTTGAGCTAAAAAAGTAAGTGAAGTAATGATCTATTGTGGCATGTATTAGTAAAAATTATGATGACTGATTAGGAATTATGCTGGAAAATGATGAATGAAAGGGTACCTTCTGTTCTGTTTTTAGATTGATGACAATAGTAGCTTATGGGCTGTTATATGGATGATTTAATTTGGGATTTGAAATATAATTGATGATGAATTCATGCTAAAGATAGGTGTTATTGATGTGTTTTCAAATCTGGAAAAGTTAAGACTACAAGTATGATGGTATAAAGTGAACAGTAATGAAACAAATGAGCAGATTTTTGTGAGATTTAATTTAACCAATATGGAAGTTAAATTAACATGAAATCTAGAAAATTTCAGGTGCTAGTGATGTCTCTAAGCTTGTAAAATTCGTGAAGTATTGAAGGTAATAAAGTTACACACATTAGTGATGTTGATGACAAATTCTAAAATTTTAATTTCAGCCTTGTGTACATGTCAAACTAGCTAAGAAAAATCACTCTAAATTGGTATTTTTGGGCTTGATTAATGCTAGGAATGAGCCTAGATTGTTGCTTGATTAATTATTTAAGAGCTTGATATGTTTATGTAGTTAATTGATGTCATAACCTAAAGAATGGACTATTTTGATGTGGCTGTGTTCAAAGTTGGAAATAATGATTTGTTAAAGGAATAAATGAGTTCTTTTAATAAAAACATGATCTTAAGGACATGAGTAATGTGTATAAGGTGTGGATGAATGAGCATTAAAGAACATGGGGTAATTATGAATGAGAATTGGGTAAATGTATTAATATATATTGCTTGAAAAAGTTTGGTGAATGTATGATCTAGCTTGCTAAAATTCTAGATTTAAAGTAATAACTATGTGTGTGTTATAAGAGGCTTTTTTATCATGAAAATGTACAAGGATAAGTGTAATGTATGGTTGATGAATTTGGAGTAAATATAAGCTAACTTAAAGGTATACATAACTGCAAAATAGTAGTATAGAAGTTATAATGTTTGAATGGTCATCTTAGGGTGTATAAGCACAAATTGAATAGTCAAAACCTATGTATAAGAATACATACCCGAAAAGTCAATTAAGCATGCATTGAAACATGAAACATATACATGTGCATGATTGTATATTCATATGATTAAACAAATTAGTTATTTGTGAACTATGTGTGCATTGCATGATGATAGATGCGCAAGGTAATCGTCAGTATCCAGATATTGCCGGAACATCGAGGCAATAACTTTTCTGGATCATACTATAAGTCAACTTAGATGTGTAAACTTATTTATAAGTGCTTCTATATGAATTGTATGTTTAATATGGAACATGCGTACAACTAATTGATAAATGCCAAACTTAGATCCTAGGAGTTTGATATATGTGGCATAAGTACACAGAGATAAAAGGAAATCAAAACATAGCATATGAAATGATACATCTCATCACATTGAAATGCATGGTCAGATAAAGGAGTTTTAACCAGAGTGGCCGATATGTAGGAAAGAGCTTTGAGATCAAGATTATGAAAAGGAGCCTCAAGCTCAGATAACATAGACTCAGTTTCCAATGGATACAAGCCAGAAATGATCTCAGTATCCCCAACGGATACAGGACAGTAAATTGGATTGATAGGCACTTAGTCACAACAAAACAAACTGAGAATGGAAACACATGTGCATTTGCATATACATCTCTACATGTATCAAATGATTGAATTGAAATGAATTATTGAATTGTGTTTGAAATAGTGAATTACATTTGAAGTTAATAAAGGATGTGTTGTGATATGCAATGTTAGCTTACATGATATGCTTGTAGAAGTATGACAAACTTTTATATACTTGTTTTTGTAATCTGACTTGAGTGAATACATTAATGATGGTTCACTCACTGATTTCGCAAAATCATCGAAATTGCAACATTATTTTTCAAGTTCAAGGGAGTTCTAGCTACTGAGGTGATATAGTAGAAGTCTAGTACTTACATTTTGAGGGCGAGAATGGCTCAAAGTTCTGATTAGCTGAATTTGAGGAGTCTAGTTAGAATCTTATGTATTAATATCCCATTTCATGTTATATATTTGGTATTGAGATTGAACTTAAAAAATGTTGTGTAATGTATATGTGGGTTCTGAATTGTAATGACACCAGTGACTTTTATGTTGGTGATTAAAATGGGAAGAAATGAACATTTAGAATGCTTATGATATGTTTGATCTATATGACATGTTTGATTCCTTCAATGAGTTAGTTTGATTGTCCTAAACGTACCATATTCATCGAGTATGTTCTCGAATATCCTCTAGTATGTTCGGGCTTATACTCTATAGGAGTGGTATGTTACATAGAATTTCATGGTGACACATTCATCACAAAGATTCAAATGTAAAGGAAATGACACACCTAATACTAACAATCTAACATACATCCTAAATGACATGCAAAAATGCAAACATAAATGCAAAGACTACCTCCCCATAATTAAACAACACATTGTCCTCAATGTGAAAAGGAGAACACCTAAAACCAACAAACAACACAATGAAAAACAAAATACAAAATACAAGAAGAATAATAAAAGAGATTACAGGCAAGATTACAGGCAAGATTAGCTAATGGTGGTGGGGACGATGGAGATGGTGAGCTTTTCCTTTCATCTTTTGATCCTCCAACAAGCTATGATGCACAAGAAACCTTCAAGTAACCTCAAAACACATTATTGAACACCTAAACAATAAGAGATTGAAGAGCAAAACAAGTCCCAATCAAAACCAAACTAAACACTATCAAATTAAAGAAAAACCACACTAACATAAAGACAAGCAAATGAAAGACAAACATGCTAAGTTAAGGTCATTAGCTTGACCATTCCATATGCAATCATGAAAGAGTGAGTGAAAGGAAAGAAAGAACTTCCCTTTCTTATGAGATTGGCCCTCCAAAGTATAGCTTGCACCAATGCCTGTTAACCTTAAAAGTTTGACCTTTATCATTTTCCAACTTCAAAGCTCTATGGGGGAAACACTTGAATAACCTTGAAGGGATCACTCCATCTTGACTTTAGCTTTCTAGGAAATAACTAAAGTCGTGAATTGAACAAAAGCACTAAGTCCCACTCTTGAATTCCTTCTTCTTGATATAGGCATCATGCCACTTCTTAGCCCTTTCCTTACACAACTTGACATTTTCATACGCATCATACCTTAACTCCTCCAATTCTTTAAGTTGTAACAATCTCTTCTCGCCTGCTAGCTTCTAATCCATGTTCAATTTTCTAATTACCCAATAGGCTTTATACTCCAACTCCAATGGTAAATGGCAAGCCTTGCTATACACAAGTCGATATGGTGTTGTACTTATTGGAGTTTTGAAAGCCATCCTGTAAGCCCATAATGTATCATCCAACCGCATAATGTATCATCCAACTTCAAAACCCAATCTTTTCTTGAAGTGTTCACTGCCTTCGCCAAAATCTTCTTAAACTCTATATTCACCACCTCCACTTGGCCACTTGTTGGTGGGTGGTAAGGGGTTACCACTCTATGATGAACATTATATCTCCTCAGATGAGCCTCGAAAGGTTTGTTGCAAAAGTGACTCCCTCCATCACTTACAATAGCTCTAGGCGCTCCAAATCTAGTAAAGAACTTCTTAATGATCCATTGCACCACCTTGCCATCATTTGTTGGGGTAGCTAATGCGTCGACCCATCCAGACATATAATTAAATCCAACAAATATATAAGAGTTACCTAGGGAAAATGGGAATGGTCCCATGAAATCCAAGCCCCACACATCAAATATCTCCACCTCTATGATGTTTGAAAGTGGCATCTCATCTCTCTTCAAAATATTGCCTACTATTTGGCACCTATCGTAACATAATACAAAATCTCAGACATCCTTGAACAAGTTTGGCCATTAAAATCCACACTCTAAAATGTGAGCAATAGTTTTGTTCGTTCCATAATCTCCTGCATAAACTGAACTTTAACACTGAGTCAAAACTTAAGGTATTTTATCTTTAGGGACACATCTGTGAATCAAACTGTCAGCACATGTTTTATATAACACAAGTTCATCCCAAATATAGTGAGAACACTGAAATAAGAAATGCTTCTTTTAGTGATGCGATAGATTAGGGGGAAGAGTACCACCTGAGAGATAATTGACAATATCTACAAACTAAGGAAGAAAAGGATTTTCTACCATCATTAAAGCCTCGTCAGGAAAACTCTCTTCATTTTATACCCCTTTAAGTCTCGATAGGTGTTTTGCTACAACATTTTTACTCCTTTCTTGTCCTTAATCTCAATGTTGAATTCTTAGAGCAGAAGCACCCATTAGATGAGCCTAGCCTTGGCATCCTTATTTACAAAGAGATAACACAATGCTGCATGATCTATAAATGCCATATCATCTGTAAAAATAATAACTTGTGAGCCCAAAAGATATGAAAAAAAAATTCACATGTAAATACCACTACAAGCAACTCCCTCTCAGTGGTGGTGTAGTTCAATTGTGCTCTCGTCAAGGTCTTGCTAACATAGTAAATTGCATATATCCTCTTCTCCTTCTGCTGTCCGATTACACAATCAACGAAATGGTTGCTTTCGTCACATATGATCTCGAAAGGAAGTGACCAATCTAGTGATGTCAAAATAAGTATTGTTGTAAGTGCATTCTATAACCTATTAAAACCATCTAAACAATCATCATCAAACACAAAAGACATATCTTTAACTAACAAGTGAGACAAGGTTAGCAATAAGGAAAAGTATTTGATGAACCATCTATAGAACCCTGTATGACCAAGGAATGCTTGGATGCCTTTGATGTTGGAAGGAGGTGGGAGCTTTTCAATCACTTCAGTCTTAGCTTGATCTACCTAAATCCGCTTACATAAGATCTTATGACCTAAAACAATTCCCTTTTGGACAATGAATGACATTTCTCCTAATTCAAGACTAAATGAGATTCGTCACATCTTTGTAACAATCTATCCAAATTAAACAAGCAATGATCAAAATAGTCTCCAAAAACATAGAAGTCGTCCATAAATACCTCCATGAAGCCTTCATTCATATCCACAAAGATGGTCATCATGCACCTTTGGAACGTGGCTAGTGCATTGCGTAGACCAAAAGGCATCCTCCTGTAAGTAAAAGTCCTATAAGGATAAGTGAAAGTAGTCTTCTCTTGGTCCTGTGGGTATATGAACACTTGATTGTATCCTGAATATCTATAAAGAAAACAATAAAAAGCATAGCTGGCCACCCTCTCAATAATTTTGGTCCACAAAAGGTAATAGGAAATGGTCTTTCTTGGTGGCCAAATTGAGCTTCCTATAGTCAATGCACAATCTCCAACCTGTGATGGTCCTAGCATAAATCTTTTCACCTTTTTCATTCTCGATCACTATCATACCTCCCTTCTTAGGCACAAAATGCACCAGACTCACCCACTCTCTATATAAAATTGGGTATATAATACCCGCACCTAAAAGCTTCACCACTTCCTTCTTCACAACCTCTTGCATGTTTGGATTTAACCTTCTTTGCCTCTCTCTCACTGTCTTGCATCATTCTTCAAGGTTAATCCTATACATCACCACATTGGGGCTAATCCCCCTAATATCATAAATTTTCCACCCTATGTCCCTTATCCTCTTCTTAATGGTTTCTACCACTTTCTTTTCTTACTCAAAATCCAATTGGTTGGAAATGATGATGGGTAGGGTAAGTGCCTTACCTAAAAATGTGTATCTTATGTAGGAAGGTAAAGGTTTTAGTTCAATAATGGGCAGCTTTACAATGGAGGGTGGTGTGGGTGCATCCATTCTCTCTAACTTCTCTTACTCACCATCCTCACATAATTCCTCTTTGCTCACACTCTCATCCCTATGCACTTCAATAACTTCCTTAACTTCCTCTTCAACTTCCTTCACATAATCTTCCACAACATCAATCTTTATACATGCACTTCCATCCACCGACTTCTTTAAAGATTTAGTCATATTGAATTCAACCTGCTCATCACCATTTCTCAAAACTAGTTTTCCTTTATGCACATAAACTAATGCCCTTTGTTTTTTATCAAAACTGAAACTTGATTCATTGAAACAAAAATCCAGCATTTTGATTTTTGAAAAACCTAAACTATGCCAATACATAAAAGGATACATCGAAACCATTACCTCTTCATTTCTTCAATCTATGGCTGCTTCATTTTCATCATTACATCAATTTGTACATTACAAAATCAAAATAAACAGAAAAATGAAGCCAAGGAG
>JANQAP020000147.1:4385009-4401985 GCA_026874005.2 Erythroxylum coriaceum
CTTACTTCTGACACATAATAAAAGCAACTTTACACTTGTCACTTTCCTAAGGTCTAAGTTCTGACTTAGTTCCTTTTAAACCAACTCCATCTAACTCTCATCTTTACAATCCAACTATCTCCAAATCTTCATTTGATTTCTTCTTTTTCCTATTTTTTGTAATATTTTATAAATTACAACATAAATCCTATGTTCACCAAACTTCATAAATCTCACAATTCTACTAACCAATAATATTTTCAATGCAGAAACATTCAAAATTCTCAAAAATTCACAATTCATTCCAATTATACCCGAAATTATTCACGAATGCATGTACACTTAAATTCATGTGCAGGAAAGTTCACTATTCACTTGCATGAGTATGTCATATTATGCATGAACATAAAAATGCATCTCTTGCATCTTAATAAACACTCCTATTTACTATTCTAACCTTCCCACAGGTAATGAGATGTTACATTTAAGGTATAAACCTGATTGCAAACTTGTTGTATACAAGCTATAATGTTGGAATGGTCAAGATACCTGTTTAAGAATACATAACTAAAAAGTCAATTGAGCATGCATTGAAACATGACACATATACATATCTATGATTGTATATTCATATGATTAAACAAATTAGTGATTTGTAAACTTTGTGTGTATTGCATGATGATAGACGCGTAAGGTGATCGTCAACATCCAGATATTGTGGGAACATCGAGGCAATAACTTTTCTAGAGTGTACTATGAGTTAAATGTGTAAACTCATTTATATGTGCTTTTGTATAAATTGTATGTTTAATATGGAACGTGTGTACAATTGATTTATAAACCCCAGACTTAGATCTGAGGAGTTTGATATATGTGGTATGAGTACATAGAAATGAAAGGAAACGAAAACATAGCATATGAAATGATGCATCTCATCATATTGAAATGCATGATTAGATAAAGAAGTTGTGACCAGAGTGACCGATGTCTAGAAAAGAGCTTTGAGCTCAAGATTATGAAAAAGAGCCTCAGGGTCAGATAACATAGACTCGGTATCCACAATGGATACGGACCAAAAATGATCTCGGTATTCACAATAGATACAAGACAGTAAATTAGGTTGATAAGCAATTGGTCACAACAAAGTAAAATAAGAATGGAAACACACGTGCATTTACTTATACATCCCTTCATGTATGAAATGATTTAATTGAAATGAATTATTGAATTATTTTGAAATAGTGAATTACAGTTGAAGTTAATAAAGGATGAGTTTTGTGATATGTAATGCGAGCTTACATGATATGCTTGTGGAAGTATGATAAACTTTGATATACTTGTTTTTGTGATGTGATTTGAGTGAATATATCGATGATGGTTCACTCACTGAGTTTGCAAACTTATTAAAATTGCAATGTTATTTTTCAGGTTCAAGGGAGTTCTAGCTACTAAGTTGATATAGTAGAAGTCTATTACTTACATTTTAGGGACAATAATGGCTCAAAGGTTTGATCAGCTAAATCTGAGTAGTCTAGTTAGAGTCTTGTGTATTAGCATCCCATTTCATGTTAAATATTTGGTAATGAAAATAAACAAAAAAATGTTGTGTAATGTATAAGGGGATTCTGAATTGTAATGACACATATGACTTATTTTTGTGAATGAAATGGAAAGAAATGAACATTTAGAATGCTTATGATATGTTTGATGTACATAATATGTTTGATGCCTTTAATGAGTTAGTTTGATTGTCCTAATGTCTCATTTTCATAGAGTATGTTCTCAAATATCCTCTGGTATGTTTAGGCTTATGTTCTATGGGAGTGGTATTCTATAGTTTTGGGTATCAGAGCATAGTTTGTTATCCTTAGGGAAATATATGAGCATTTCAACACGGCATATAGAAAAAGACCCATATAGCTATCATTATTATTGTTTGTTATACGTCATTTGCTATAGGAGACCATGTCATAGAATCAACTATTCTTAAGTCAATAAGAGCCAATAGAGAGTCTTTTATACCCCAGTCTGAACAAATGCCTCAGAGAGTTCCTGAGAGGAGAGAAAGGAGGTATAATAAACTTAGGAAAAAGGGGGTTGTAGACTTCTATTGAAGTATAGACCCTGTCAAGGCAAAGGCTTGACTGGAGAGAACAGAGAGAGTATTTGATCAAATGGACTGTGAGCCTAATGAGAGGTTCGACTATACAGTCTCTTTACTTCAAGGTCCAGCCTATCAGTGATGGAAGACAATTCCAGATAGTTTTGCATGACCTTGCAGACTGATATGGGGGGACTTCCTGAAGGTTGTTAAGGACAATTACATGCCAAAGATTTATTTGGACTGTAAGATGAAGGAATTCCTCAATCTAAAATAGGGAAATCTCACGGTAGCTGAGTTTGAGGTACAATTCAATGAACTATTGGGGTATGCTACTGCTTTGATCCCGACTGAGGAAGACAAATGTAGGCAGTTTTAGGATGTGTTGAATATGGAGATTAGGACAAGGTTGGTTATTACAAATCTGAATAATTTTATTGAGCTGTAAGCGGCTTCGATTCGAATTAAGCAGTTACTGAAGGATGAATAAGGAGAGTATAGACAAGAGTTTAGGATTAAGAGGCATGGTGAGTTTTAAGCTGACTCTAGTAGAAAATTTAATAAACGCCAAAATGGATCATCGCAATCATAGTCGAGATTGAGGCAGTCAAGTTTAGACCTAAAGGTGGTTTTGTTCATTCTAGTGGTGGTAGAGGTCAGGCATCTAGAGGACAGACTTATGGTGGATAAACACAACAGATTCCTAGTTGTGAATACTATGGAAAAAGACATGGTGGAGTATGTTGGAAGGTATCGAGAGCTTGTTTGCATTATGGCTCCTTAGAGAATTAGATTGGAGGCTGTCTAGTAACTTTAGGAGCACAGCCTAGAGTGAGAGGAGGATTAGTGATAGAGACGACTGTCTAACAGAGCAGAGCCAGTGGAGCTGGACAAAGAGGTAGAGGTAGGGGTAAAGCTAATTCAGCAGGTCCTAGTGTTAGGACTGAGGTACGGAATAACTAAGCACATTCCCAGGCTAGGATCTTTGCTATTGCGAGATAGGCGGCATAAAATTCCCCAGATGTTGTTGCAGGTGTGTTACATGTCTTTAATTTTAAGGTATTTGCATTGTTAGATCCTGGATCTACATATTCATTTATTACCTCACATCTAACATCTAAATTGCATTATGAGAGAGAGATGTTGAAATTTGGCTTAGAGGTGAGAACTTCAGTAGGTAGTACTACAGTGATTTGAGAAATGTGTAGAGGGTGTATTATTCGGGTTGACCAGGTTGAGTTGAAAGTCGATTTGATAGTATTACAGTTGAAAGAGATAGACCTTATTTTAGGTATGGACTAGCTTACTATTCATAGGGATGTATTGAATTATTACACTAAGGAAGCTATTTTTGAATCCCCTACTCAACCAAGGGTGATATTTGAAGGTGTTAGTCAAGCAGTGCCAGCCAGATTGATTTCATCAATGAGTTCTTTTAGACTAATTCAAAGTAGATGCGAGGCCTATTTAGCCTATATGATTGATACTCGAGTTGAGCAAACATTACAGGATATTCCTATTGCTAGGAATTTTCTAGATGTTTTTCCCACTGAATTATCGAGATTACCACCAGATAGGGAAACAAAGTTCACCATTGATCTTATCCCAGGTATTACTCCTATATATATTCCTCCTTATAGGATGACACTTGTGGAACTTAAGGAACTTAAGACTCATTTACAAGAGTTGTTAGATAAAGGTTTTATCAGACCCAGTATGTCACCTTGGGGAGCTCTAGTTTTGTTTGTGAAGAAGAAGGATGGGACTTTAAGATTTTGTATTGGTTATAGGCAATTAAATGTGATAGTGAAGAATAAATGTCCCTTACCGAGAATAGATGATTTACTTGATAAGTTATAGGGAGCTCAGGTGTTTACTAAACTGGATTTGAGTTTAGTGTATTATCAATTGAAAATAGTAGAAGCTAATGTACCAAAGAGTGCATTTAGAACCAAATATGGACACTTCGAGGTTTTAGTGATGCCTTTTGGCTTGACGAATGCTTCGACTACCTTTATGTCATTGATGAATAAAGTATTCCAACCTTACTTAGATCACTTTGTTATTGTATTCATAGAAGATATCTTAGTTTATTCGAGGAGTAGAGAGGAACATTCTGAGCAACTGAGGTTAATTTTATAAATAATAAGGGAGAAGTAATTGTACGCCAAGTTTAGTAAGTGTGAATTCTGGATTGATCAAATGGTGTTCTTGGGTCATTTAGTGTCTGGACAGGGTATACAGGTAGAGCCAAAGAAAGTTGAGGCCGTGATGAAATGGGAAGCACATAGAAATGTGTCAGAGATTCGAAGTTTTCTTAGGCTAGCAAGTTATTACAAAAGGTTTGTTGAGGGGTTCTCATTGATCTCAGCCCATTTGACAAAGCTTCCAAGGAAGAATGTACCTTTTCAATGGACTGATGAATGTCAAAGGAGCTTTGATGAGTTAAAACATCTATTAACTACAGCATCGATATTGGCTATTCCATCTGGATCTGGGGGATATGTTGTATATAATGATGCTTAACACTAGGGGTTAGGGTGTATTTTGATGCAGTATGGTGGAGTGATTGCTTATGCTTCGAGACAGTTAAGGCCTCATGAGCTCAATTATCTAGTTCATGATTTAGAACCTGCTGCAGTAGTGCTTGCTTTAAAAATTTGGAGACATTATTTATATAGCAAAACATTATAGATTTTTACGGATCATCAAAGTTTGAGATATTTGTTAAGTCAAAAGGAACTTAATATGAGACAAAGGAGGTGGATTGAGTTGCCTAAGGATTATGATTGCATGGTAGAGTATCATCTAGGTAAGAATAATGTTGTAGCTGATGCATTAAATAGGAAATCTAATAGCAGTGTAGCACAAATTCATGCATCGAGGTTAACAAATCTAGTTCAATCGAGAGCACTGAATGTTGAGCTAAGTTTGGGACAGAATGAAGCATTGTTAGCTACGTTGAAGCTTAGACCGGTATTACATTAAAGGATCAGAATAGGTCAAAGCAAATACCTAGAAGTAGTGAAGATTATAGAGAAGTTAAAACAGAATTCGAGTGCTGAGTTTGAGTTGAGAAATAATACATTGTGGTTGAATCAGAGATTATGTGTACCAAATGTTGATGGTTTAAGAAAGGAAATTTTGGAGGAAGCACACATAGTAGCCTGTACTATGCATCCTAGTACTACCAAGATGTATAATACTTCGAAACAACAATTTTGGTAGCTAGGGATGAAGAAGTAAGTGGCTGAGTATATTGCCAGGTGTTTGACATGCCAACAAGTTAAGGTAGAGCATCAGGCCCCAGTTGGGAAATTGCAATCATTACCTATTCTAGAGTGGAAATGGGAAAGGATTACAATGGGTTTTATTATGGGTTTGCTAAGGGTGGAAATGGGAAATTGTAGTCATTACCTATTCCGAGGCAGTATGATGCCATATGGGTTATTGTTGACAGATTAACAAAATCAACTCATTTCTTACCTATTAGAGAGAATAACACACTAGATCAGTTGGCTCGGAGAGATGTAAATGAGATAGTGAGATTACATAGGATCCCAGTGTCTACTATATTAGATCGAGATCCTAGATTTACTTCTAGATTTTAGGGCAGCCTATAGACAGTATTAGGTACAAAGTTAAATTTTAGTACAATGTTTCATCCTCAAATAGACGGTTAGAGTGAGAGGACCATACAGACTGTTGAGGACATGCTTAGGGCATGTTTTTTGGAGTTTTAAGGAGCATAGGATGAGTATGTAGCTCTCATTGAATTTGCATACAATAATCATTATCATAATAGTATTGATATGGCTCTATATGAGGCGTTATATGCCAGAAGGTGTCGAGAACCCTTGTTCTAGGATAAGGTAAAATTGATCTGCAGTAGGATTAAGGTAGCTCAAGACAGGTAAAAGAGTTATGCAGATCAGCATTAGAGGGATTTGAAGTACCAAGTAGGAGACAAGGTATTTTTGAGAAGTGCTAAGATTTGGTAAAAAGGGAAAGTTAAGCCTTAGATATGTTGGTCCTTATGAGATTACTATGAGAGTTAGACCATTGGCTTACAAATTAGCATTACCACCAAAAATGTCTTAGATTTATAATGTATTTCATATTGGTATGCTCAGGAGATACCGGTCAAATCTAACATATATATTACAAACAAAAGAGGTTGAGATTGTAACTAATTTGAGTTATATAGAGGAACTAGCTAAAATAGTTAGATATCAAACTAAATTAAAAAATTGAGTAATTACTTTGATTAAAGTCCTTTAGAGAAATCATTCGAGAGAAGAAGCTAAGTAAGAGACTGAGGAGAAAATGAGTAAACAACATCTCCATCTATTTGATCAATCAGGTAAGAATTTTGAGGACGAAATTTCTTAAGGAAGGGAGAATTGTAATAGTTGAATTCCAAAAATACTAAGAGTTAGAGGGTTAGATTTCTTAGTCACATGAATTACATCATATTAGAATGAATTTGGTGCATTTAGGATATGATTTTATGATTTCATTCACATGCATAATATGAGCATACACACATAAATTTTGATTTAGAAAAATTGCACTTAATTGACATGTTCTGAGGTATGAAAGTTTCAAAATGATTATGATATGATTGTGCATTTCTATTATCTTGAATTTTGATTTACCAATAAAAGAATTGATGGATTACAATTAGTAATTTGGAGTTAATTGTTACAATTGGGAGGTTGATGAATTAATATGTACATTTAGCTTAGGAAAAAAAATTTCAAGTGGCAAGATAAGTTGACATGTGAAAATTTAGGTTGGCTAAGACTATAAAATGAGTAATATATGGCAGTAGACTTTAGTGACAAATAACTTAGAGAATTGAGTGACAAATAGCAGAAGAACTAAGTGACATTTGGCAGCCTAAAGAGTGGACATGTAGCTAGCTTAGATACTTGACAAGTGTCCTTAAACTCATCTTACACCTACACCAAATGACATAGACACTTTCAGAATCATCTTTATTGTATTCTGCTGTAACCCTCTCCTTCTTATCCCTCTCACTACCAAAACTCACTCCTCCCTCACATCTTGAGTTTCTGCTCTAAATTATATCCATTACCACCTTAAAACCCCTGTCAATTTCTTCAGAAAGATGGCTATATTCTGCTATCTTCTTCTTGTCTCTGCTGAAACTCATCCTACTCCCTCATTATTCTTGATATGATCTTGCATGCACATGAGGAAAAGCAGGCTTGATTCATTGAGATGGAATTTGAGCTAAACAAGTAAGTGAAGTACTGATCTATTGTGGCATGTGTTAGCAAAAATTATGATGATTGATTAGGGATATATTAAAAGTGGTATTGTTGTTGAAATTATGCTGAAAAATGATGAATGAAAGGGGTACCTTCTGTTCTATTTTTTGGATGATTTAAGTTTGTATTTGAAGTATAATTGATCATGAATTCATGCTATAGATAGGTGTTATTGAAGTGTTTTCAAATCTAGAAAAGTTAGGACTGCATGTATGATGGTATAAAGTGAATGGTAATGAAACAAATGAGCATATTTTTGTGAGATTTAATATAACCAATATGGAAGCTAGACTAGCATGAATTGAAGTAGCTTTAAGGACATGAATTCTGGAATGTTGATTTCAGCCTTGTGTACATGTTGATTCAATTGAGGAAAAGTTACTCTAAATTGGTGTAGTTGGACATGATTAAGGCTTGGAATGAACCTAAATTGTTGCTTGATTAATTGGTTAAAAGCTTGACAAGTTTAGGTTTTTAATTGATGTCATAACTTAAAGAATGTATTGTTTCGATGTCAATGTATCCAAATCTAGAAATTATGATGTGATAAAGGAATAAAGGTGTTCTTATAAATGCAAATATGATCTTAAGTATATAAGGAATGTGTATTAGGCATGAATGAATGAGCATTGAAGAACATGAGGTAATTATGAATGAGAATTGGGTAATTGTATGAATATATATTGCTGGAAAAGTTTAGTGAATGTATGATTGATGAATTTGGAGTAAATCAAGCTTACTTAAGGTATAAACCTGATTGTAAACTAGTTGTATACAAGCTATAATGTTTGAATAGTCAAGATATTTGTATAAGAATACATACCCGGAAAGTCAATTGAGCACGTATTGAAACATGACATATATACATATGCATGATTGTATATTCATATGATTAAGCAAATTAGTGATTTGTGAACTATGTGTGTATTGCATAATGATAGACGTGTAAGGTGATTGTCAACATCCAGACATTGCCGTAACATCAAGGCAATAACTTTTCTAGAGCGTATTATAAGTTAAGTTATATGTGTAAACTCATTTATATATGCTTTTGTATGAATTGTATGTTTAATATGGAATGTGTGTACAACTGATTGATAAATGTCGGACTTAGATTCGAGGAGTTTGATATATGTGGCATGAATACATAGCATATGAAATGATGCATCTCATTACATTGAAATGCATGATAAGAGAAAGGAGTTATGACCAGAGTGATCGATATGCAGAAAAGAGCTTTAAGCTTAGGATTATGAAAAAGATCCTCAGGCTCAGATAACATGGACTTGGTATCCACAATGGACATGGGCTAGAGATGATCTCGATATCCACAATAGATAAGGGACAGTAAATTAGGTTAACAGGCACTTAGTCATAACAAAACAAAATGAGAATGAAAACACATATGCATTTGCATATACATCCCTACATGTATCAAATGATTGAATTGAAATGAATTATTGAATTGTTTTAAAATAGTGAATTACAGTTGAAGTTAGTGGACAATATGTTGTGATATGCAATGCTAGCTTACATGATATGCCTGTGGAAGTATGATAGACTTTGATATACTTGTTTTTGTGATGTGACTTGAGTGAATACATCGATAATGGTTCACTCTCTGAGTTTGCAAACTCATCAAAATTGTAACATTGTTTTTCAAGTTCAAGGGAGTTCTAGCTACTAAGGTGATATAATAGAAGTCTAGTACTTGCATTTTAGGGATATGAATCGCTCAAATATCTGATCAGCTGAATCTGAGTAGTCTAGTTAGAGTCTTATGTATTAACATCCCATTTCATGTTATATATTTGGTATTGAGAATGAACTCAAAAAAAAATGTTGTGTAATGTATATGTGGGTTTTGAATTGTAATGAAACATGCGACTTTTATGTTTGTGAATTAAATGGGAAGAAATGAACATTTATAATGCTTATGATATGTTTAATGCCTTTAATGAGTTAGTTTGATTGTCCTAACGTACTATTTTCATAAAGTATGTTCTTGAATATCCTCTGGAATGTTCGGGCTTATGCTCTATGGGAGTTGTATGTTACAAAAAATCATAAAGTTATTTTACTTAGAAACATAACATATAATTTTTTTACTTTCTACACCTAATACTTTAAGATCTACTAAGATCTAAACTATGTCCACTTCTATTTCAAAATTTGCTCTTTTCTCTGAATAACTCTTCTTTTTCTCTATCTAATAAGATCTAAACTAAGTCCACTTCTATTTGAAAATTTGCTCCTTTCTCTCACTAATTCTTCCTTTTCTCTATCCACTTTTAGTAAAGAATGAAGATTTACAATATAAGCCAATCTATGACTAAATCCTATAGTACTAATGAGAAAAATTAAAATTTTTATAAAACAGTTAAATCATAATTTTGAGAAACTAGCTATTTGCTATATAGAAAGAATTATTTGGTAAGTTTTAAAGTTCAATGAAAAATAATGGACAAAGTACTCACGACTATTAAAATTTCATAGTTGTAGGTTGTATGATTTTTTAATAGGCATTTTAGTATCTTTTTAGTTGTTAACTAATTTATTTATGCGTGTTTAGGTTTATAATTGTGTTAGTTAGTTAGATATTTGTGTTTTGAGTGATATGTAGGTTAGAGCATGATATTGAGCTTTAATTTTTCATGTTTGAGGTGCTTTGATAAGTTTGTTAGTGTTTGAGACTAGGTATCAAAAAACGAAGAAGATTTGGAGGAAGCAGGCTATGAAATGATTGTGATAGAAGTAAATTTTAAGCGCCACCATCATAACCTTATCGTGGGGCATAATTATGGCCTGCGGGATGACAAATATGGGGACTGCTTCCAAACTTCACTTTTGGAGGGTTGTTTCAAACATTTTGGCTTGGGTAAAACCTAGTCTTTACCTTATAAAGCACTAGGACTATAAAAGACAAAAGAATAACCTAATCTAGAGAGCCTCCATTTGCCACTTTGGGAAAAATCTAAGGAAAAGGAAGAAGGAAGACAGAGAAGAAGGAAGACAGAGAAGAGTAGAAAGAAGAAGGTGGAGCTTCATTTGCTTCAACCTCCAATCCTACAAGTAATCCTTTCCTCTTTTCTTCTTTTATTTCATTCATTTGATGTATGAGATGGAATTGATAATGATGAACGTTAGGTTAAGGATGTTATAACTTCTTTTAGGGATTTATACTTAATTTAATATTAATCTAGTTGCTTTTGTTGTTAATGATGTTAGGTGTTGTGATTATTTGTTGTAATTGTATGCTTCGGTAATAAATTGAGGGAGTGAACCAAATATAAAATGATTAGGTTAGTTAATGAGAGTTAAATGATCTAATAGACAACACAAATAATCAAATTGGTAATTATACAGCGAGAGATCTCGTGTGAGGACCCCATTATTTATTGGAATGCTTAAGAACTAAATAGGCTATGGGCTATTTTGTTAATCAAGAGATTACATGTTCAGTAACTCAACTTAGTTATGTTTTACAATTTAGGGTTTAGTGATTACAACTCTAGAGAGACTAATCCATCCTTCGAAAGTTTAAGATCGACACTGTATTAATACAAAGGTGACTAAGTTAGCATTGATGATAGGATAAATCCCATTTCTCATAACTTGTTAATCTTCCTTGTTTGAATTTCAATTGTCAATTGGTGGTGCTCAAATTTGATTTCTTGCATTAATTTAGAATTCTCATTTCAATCACTCTATATTCGATTGTTTACTTTTCTATTTAGTCTTTATTTTTAGTTTAATTACATTTATAGGCCTTAGACAAATTAGGATTTGTTTAGTTCACTAATTCCTTGTAGGATCGACACCTTATATACTATGATATAGCCCATGTGCTTGCAAAATATGAAGAGTTTTATAAGATTAAAACTTGCTCAATAAGTTTTTGGTACCATTGTCGGGCATTGCACCTGGGTCGACCACTGATAGGTGTGCATTCATATATATTTTTCTAGGTAATTGACATGTGTTTTCTTGTATAATTGTTGATTATTGTTGTAGTTTAGGATTCATTTTGTATGTTTTCGTTTAGTTTGATTTCCATTGTTCTTCTTTTATGTTTGATGTTAATTTAGGGTAAGAATTGACTTCTTTTATGTAGGAAGGAAGATGAAGTAGCTTAGAGATTAAGCTAGAGATCAAAGAGGAAAAGAGAAGAGGAGTCCATCTGTTACAAATTCCCACGACCATAGGAATCATGCCAATTCCCAAGATCGTGGGAATTATAATTCAAGACAATACGCGAGGCTTCATTAAACTTAGGGTTTTTGGACTATTAAAGCATAATTAAGCCTCCATCTTAGGAGGAGACCAAGCCCTTCAGTAGAAACATCATCCTTGAGTGAAGAATAAATGTTTGGAGCCTTAAGGAAGGATTGAAGTCAAGGATCATCATTAAGATTGGAGAAAATAGCATATCAACACCAAAGTTTCCAGATTTTGGCAAGGAAGAGAAGGAGTTTCCTTATTCAATTTTCTGTCAATTTTACTTCTTATATTCTTTGTAAAATGATTTATTCGAATGTTGATAATGTTATGGAGACCATGTTAGGCTGATTTAATTTTAGGGATTGCTTTTGAACTATTTTATTAGAACTCCTATTTTATTGAATTGAATGAAGTTGTCTTTGATGATTATTGATTTTATTTGTGTTCTTGCAATAAATTGAGAGAGTGAGTGAGATTAATTATGTAGGATTGTAAAATGATAGTTAGAGACTATAGACTTACAATCATCACGTCAAATGATTAGTTAGAAGAGAGATCTCGGCGAAGTCAATTGATCACCCATAGGATAGTTTAATAACTAACTGAATCGGTAGAGTCATTGGGTAGGTTGAGAGATCGTCCAATTGATTCTTTTTAATTGATTAGGGACTATTAATTACACATTGAGAAAGGGTAGTTAATACATTAAAAAATATAGGGTGAGATACAATTCAATTAATAAAAAAGGAGGGAGACAAACTAGGGAAAAAAGTAATCTCTAGTCTTTAGATTTTTTAATTTCGATTTTTCTGCATTTCAGAATTGTCTATTGCTTTATTTTAGTCTTGTAATTTTAATTTATTTTTTCAGATTATTTACATTAAACAATTTTATTTCTTAAAAAAAGTTTTGTCTAAATTAAGTGGTGTCTGGGCATCAATCCCTGTGGGATCGATATCTGCTCTTTTTAACTACAAATCATGACTTGTACACTTGTAGTTTTCGAGCATAAAACAAGTAGATGGGTTTTACCATCAACAAAGTTTTGGCACCATTATCGAGGATTGATTGTTTAGCATCTTGTTTAGTTTAGATTACTTTGATTTAAGAGTTTTTTTAATACTTTTCCTTGTGTATTTGCAGGTGTATGGACACAAGGAGCACGTGAAGATCGATAGAATTTGGTAACGACGAACTATCCGATGTCACAAGACATATCAAGACATCTTAGAATAAGGAATGAGGCATCTGAAGAGCTAGATGCCAAGAAAAAATAGAAAGAACAATGATTGAATATAGATATTATAGGGAACAAGGAACTTTTGGAACATGTACACTCCAAAGTGATAGAACCACCCAGATTTATATTGGTCCAATAATGCAAGTACTCATATGGGACTTTAAGACATATTTGAAGTTCAACAAGATGAGTCCAGTTCATGGGATTCCAAATTCGACGAAATCATGGATAAGCTAATAGAAATGGATGGGAACTAGAAGAGAATGTTTTCCATCTAAGAGGAAAGTCAAAAGAGCCTGGAAGAGAAGTTCGATCAAGTTTTTGAAAATCATGCCATTTCTATTCACAACCTAGAGACTCAAGTAAGACATCTTTACCGTGAATTTTGTAAGAGCCGTATGGAAGACTTTCTGAGCAATATGGAATTATATCAACGACAGCAATATGAGTCTATTACACTTAGAAATAGGGAAAAACAAGAAGAACTAGTGGAAGACCATACTAAACCTTACTTTATAGTAGACCAAGAAATGAAGACAGAGGATGAAGAAAAGGATGAAAACCATCCCTATTATTCACCAGTTCTTGATATGAAGAAGTTATGAAAGTCTCTATTTAGGAAGCCAAAGAAGTAAAGAAGACCAAGGTAATTAAGGAAGAAAGAGAGCAACTCACCTTCATACAGGACAAACCATTGGATTCAATGGAAGATTCAGGGAGTTTTGTTATTCCCTATTATGTTGACAGTTCAATTGGAAAAAAGACATTATTGAGTTTAATTGGTTTTCATAATGTTATCCATATTGTCCTTTTGATTATTTTGCAATTTTTAGCTTACTTATAGGCTATAAAACCAATGTTAAACGAAAGAGGTGGAAGGAAGCAACTTATAATTGATCCTGGCTGAGTTTCCAAGGAAGAGCGTCAAGCTACCAACGTTAAAAAAAGCTCTGCATGGGAGGCAACCTATGGAATTCTACTTCCTTTTGATTGTTTTTGCCTATTTGTTTGTTTGATTTATTTAGTTATGAGCATGTTTGAATTGAGTTTAATTGATGATCAATTTAGGTTTTTTTTAATTTCAACTTGTTTTCTTTTCAAAATCCTTGATGATAATATTAATTTGATGTGTTTGTAGGTTGTGGGATCATGGAGAACCAAAATTAAGCTTGGAAGAAGGTTTGAATTTATGAGGATCACCTCTCCCCATGACTGTGGGAATTGGATTGATTCCCACAATCGTGGGAAATGTCTCTAGAAAGCTTTTGGAGAGAAAACCCACGATTGTGGGAAATGAGGTGATTCCTACAATCGTGGGAAATCTCACTAGAAATTTCCATCCAAAGGGAAACATCCTTTTCTTCTCTCACTCGTTCTTCAAAATTTCACTCCCTCCCTCTCTAGCCCACGAAATTCTCTTCTCCCACTCTCTAAAAGTCTTCAATTTTCCTCTAGATTCTTGGTATTTTGTTATACTCTTTCATTAATCTTACAATCCTTTCATCTTTTCATGCATTAATCATTCAAAAACACAAGAATTTGGGTAATATTTTGCTCTCTTTCTCTTAAATACGAATTTCATTCATATTCTTCTCAATTTTTGCAGATTTTCTTCTTACAATGACACCAAATGGTTAGGAAACCAGTTGATGAACTCCATTCGCAAGTTTCCGGTGAAGGTAAATGCGATTTAGCGGCAACTTACCACTCTGCCTTCCCTATCTATTCGAAAGAAGAAGGTACACATTTTCGTGACCTTAGGGATAGAGAAATAGTCACTCCTAGGTATTTTGATTTTGAATTGTTAGAAAACATAGGAGTGAGATGACAACTTGAGCAACCAGCTGCAAACATAGGGTGGAATAGGTCTGTTCGGTGCGATGTACCTATTTATGCTACTATAACTCTACAATTTTTTTTAATAGTATGGTACAACCCTAAAATGGATGTGTTTTGGTTTAGTTTAGCTGGAAATGTTGTTAAACTTGATTATCTTATCATGCATGAAATTTTAAATTTTTCGAATGCAAAAATTCTAGATGATCACACTAATTTTGATGTCGATTCTTATTAGAAAACTCTCATGAGTGAAGAACATTTTGACTCACACAATGCTCCAAATTCTTTAATCTAGAGTGTTGAGCATTTACGTTTACACAAATTTATATGTCTAAGTGTGTTTATTAAGCTGAAAGCAACAAATGCTCAGCCAAAGAACTTTTCTTTTTATGGTGCATAGATCGAAAAATTAAAATCAATACACCTTGTAGGATTTTTTGATCAATATTAAGTGTTGTTAACAAAAAGAGCTCATGTTTTGGGATGTCTCACATTGCTTATGCTTTGGATATGTTTTTATAATGTTAATATGGAAAATTTGCGCACAACGCCATATAATATGTTTGACATATCATATTCGAGACATTATGAGATTCTAGAGTTCCATTATATGGAACTCTGAAATTCTCAGACGCGTACTGCAGTGAGGAACAGGAGGGACACCAATACAGATGTAACCCGACCCTTCATATCCCAAGCAGTCTCGGAGCTAGACGAAGAAGCAACAGAGGAGGAAACAAGTGCATCAATGGAGGTCAACCGATTTCAGCACATCCTCTATCAGATGGCCTCCTACCAATAACAAATGACATCCCCACTGAATGAGCTCGGCATCCAAATGCGGCAAGTCTACAAAGAGCAACATAGCTTGAAGAAGAGGTTCCTTAATTTCTGTTGGAGGGACAATTTTGAAGCTCCTTCACTAACACAGTTGTCACCATTATCTGAATAAGCTTTTGTTACCTTTTTACTTTTCATTTTTGTTGTTTCTTTTGTTTGGTTTCATGTCATTTTCTTTTGTTTGGTTTGATGTCATTTGTTTGTTTCAATTTCTTTTGTTTGGTTTGAGGTCATTTTCGCTTATTTGGTGGTTGACTTGTTACATTGAGGACAATGTGAACTTTAAGTATGGGGAGGTGACATTGACTTTCTGAATTGCATTGTTTGCCTTTAGTTAAATAGGATGTATGGTTAGGCATATCATGTTCTTTGTTTCAGCAATAGAACTACATTTGAATCATTTTGATGAATATTGCCATAAGATTCTATCATGCTAATTGGAATTAGATTGAAATCATGCTTAAACTCGGATTAGGCTACTTGAGTAAAAAGTGAACCATATAGAGTGATGAAAGGTAGTTGGTTACATAAGCTTAGTCACAACTTGACACTTGAACAATTAGGGAGTGTAGAGATACATAATGAGTTTTCATTTAAGCCAATGTGAGGATTGAGCCAGATGACTCCATCCACAGTCATTCTATTTCTTTGTTGAGTGATACTTCCTTAGGTTATTACCTTAAGAACTTTCCTTGAATCGGTTTGAGTTTACTAGATGTATATTTAATAGAGATGATTAAGACCCCTCTTTGTGTTAACCTTTGGCTTAAATGACTTAGCCGTTAATTATCCCTTGCTACCCCCGTTGAGCCTAACTTTTTGTTTTTTGAAAACACCTAAAATTTTAAAACCCAGAACCTCATTAACCTACCTATTCACAAGCTTAGCATAGTATTAAGTAATACATTAGTTAGGGATCATTGTGAAAATTTTACCGAGATGAGTTGAGTATATTTATGCCTATGGATTACATTGTAGTTATCTGCTATTATATTTATAGTTCTTCCATGTATAATGCAAAAGAAAAAAAATGAAAAAAAAGTGTTAAAAAGAAAAAGAAATGAAAAGGGAAAAGAAAAAGGCAAAAGAAAAGAAAAGAAAAAGGAAGAACAAGTGAGTAACATCAATAATTACAGAATATTAATTATATTTGTGTACCTCAGAGTTATGTTTTTTTATCCCATTTTTATCTGCTTTTTACTTTACTAATGCTTGTGCTCTCTCTTTACCCACCTTAACCCTTACCACATTACAACCCTAATCAAGTCGTTTTGATCTATTTATGCATACAATCATTGTAGAGGAGAATTGGTGTATTAGCAAGCCTATGGTAGTTTAGTTTCCTATAGGAAGTTTGAGCGAAGCACTAACCATCAAACACTTGAGAGAAATGAGTGAAAACTATGAGGAAAATTCATGTTGCATCTTTACTTATCTTTGAGTGATGGTGTTAATTGTT
>JANQAP020000147.1:4503561-4513982 GCA_026874005.2 Erythroxylum coriaceum
GTAGTAACTCCATACAAGTAATGTCTCCATATCTTCAATGCAAAGATTATAGCAGCTAATTCCAAATCATGCGTAGGTTATATAATAATGCCTACTTTTTAATACATGAGTCGAATTATTAAAAACAGCAAAACTTGTTAAAAAACGGACTTTACTTTGAGACAGTTTGATTACTTAATAGTACTCAATCATTAGAAACAGCAAGGAAAAATAAAGTTGATGTAAATTAATAGTTTAGCATGTAAATCAGATGAAGCTCTTTAGTTGCAGAGTAAGCAATAACTTCAAAAAGCTAACAGAAAATGGAATATACGTCTTGGTTAACATAAGCAGTTAGGTGCAAAAGGTAGTCATTGTAACAACGGTAACGGTAAAAATTAACATGAGATTGGTTAATCAGTGGAGAAAAACTGTCTTCAAATAATTTAAACGTTATAATTTCTCAATCTCTCTCTCTCAAATAAAAAAACAAAGAAAAAAGGAAAAATAATTTAAAAGGTTGGAGCTAATAGAGAAGGTTGCTTCAAAATTACTCTTTCTAATCGCTATTTGACATTTTAGTTAATGAATATGGTATAAAAGCAAAAAAAATAATGGTAAAGCATAAATAAATAGTATACTTTAAATCTTAAACTAATTGGTTAATTAAAATGTCAATCTGTTAGAAAATTTACCTTTTAATATTTAAATACCTTTTAGAAAGCTTAAAGCTAATCATAAAATTAAAATTGTTATCTATTAATAAATAGTTAAACTTAGAATAGGTTAAACTATTTATTAATTATCAAAGGATAGTTTTTGATCAAGATACTTAATATTCGATATCAATATTAAATCATTTTTAAATACAATTAGAGAGTGCATCACATTTTAATTTTTGGAATAGATAGTGAGAAAGAAAACAAAAATCCACTTTTAGAAGCAAAGAAGAAATGGAAGAAAGAAAGAGTTAATTAAATGAGTTGTACATAATAACCAAGAATTAGTTCAATTAGTTTTCTTTTAAATAGAATTCTATTGTAACTTGTAACAAACATATGTTTATATACTCAACTTAAAAAGAATAAACATAGTAAGTATTCATTCCGCAAATTTATCAATCCCTCATTTTTTTGCTTTCTGCAAATTTATCAGCTCCTCGTTCTTCCTCTGTTCTTTTAAGGTTTTAATATGGTATCAGAGCTTGTTTGCTTTTGAGATGTCAAGGATAGCTTAATCTACACTAAATTTGTCCATTATACTTGACCATTATTCTCATGGCAAATCAGAGTTCAACCTCATCTCAAAATTCATCATCAGTGGAAGATCCAAATCTTTACTTCATTCATCCGTCAGATAATCATAATACACTAATTACATCTCTAAAACTCACTGCACTTATCTATGCTATGTGGAGCAGATCATTCATTCTCACCCTTTCAAAATAAAACAAGAATTATTTTATTAATGGTACAATTTCTAAACTAGATGTTAATGATCTACTTTACAATGCATGGATTCATTGCAATAATCTCATCATTTCCTAGTTGTTGAAATCCATAAGTCAATCACTAGCTTCAATAATCTTTTACATAGATTCAACTGCAAAAATATGGGAATCACTCAAAAAAATGCTTTGGTCAACCTAAAGATAATCGAATATGGAGGTTACAATATATGATCTATTTATGTTAAGCCAAGGAAACAAATATGATGATGCATATTATACATAATTCACTATGATCCTTAAGGAACTAAGGTGCTACTATAGACCTTATCATCACTACCTATGTGGAAGCTGCAACCTATATTGTTTTTATAACTACATAGACTATCAGTTGAAGGATGTTGTTTTTAAGTTTTTGAATAGATTAAATGAGTCTTACTCTCATCAGACTTCACAAGTCTTATTATGAAACCATTTCCTACCTTGGAAGAATCATATAATATGGTAATGAGAGATGATTTTGGAAGGGTGATACAAGATCTATCACATCCTCTAATTAAACCATCTACTTTAGCATCTTTTAGTGAACATAATAAGAAAGGAAAATCAAAAATTATGTATAGTCGTTGTTGGAAGAAAGGATATAAAAAGGAGAAATGTTATAGAATAATTGGTTTTCATTCTGACTTCAAATGCAACAAATCAAAATAACAAGGAAAGACACTGGCTAATGTGATTAGCACTGATGGAAATGATGCTACAAGGAAAAAATATATAATGATTGCTTAAATATAAGAAACATTCTTGATGACACGAACTAATAATCAAATGCAGAAATTACTAGCTCTTTTAAGTGGACAAGGCATAGTACAACAAAATTTTTTGATAGTTTAATCATGAAACTTTACATTTGGCATTCACAATACAGAACCAAGTGATATGGGTAACGCACATTATTCCATCTTTACAGGTATATCTTTCAACCTTCCTTTTTCATTCACTACAAGCATACTTGATACATTTCAAACTATTACAACACAATTGCATGATAAATGGATGTTAGATACAGGTGCTTTTGAACATATGTGAATTAATGATCCACTTTTGTTTAATGTCAAATCTATTAAAAATTTGTATGTTCAGATGCTAGATGGACAAAGAGCTCAAGTTACACATCTAGGTTCATTGTCACATTCCCCTTCAATACAAATACATAATGTTATATGCATACCCTAATTCAAGCTCAACCTCTTATCTGTCAGTAAATTTGCAAAAACTCACAATTGTTCCTTTGTATTTTCTCCTAAACACTATGAAATCTAGGGCCAATATCCCCAAATGATGATTGGTTATGCTAAAGAGCATGTGAGCTTCTACTTCCTTCAACAAGTTCAAATTCCTTTAAAAAAGCATCTGGAGTCTCTAATAAACTTGGTTCAGTGTTTGTTTCCAATGTAAACACTAATTTGGAGTCATCATTTCCTTTTTATCAACCAATAACATAATTTTAGTGTAACTTCAAATCGTATGAAATTCAACTTTCACACTTCAATTAATAAGTTGCTAAAACATAAACTTATACTAGCAATATTCACTTGTAATATACCATTAACATAAAATTCATAATCATACAATTTAAAATCACATGTCATCAATTCTTTTACAAAGAATTTATTCATATAAAACAAGTAAAATACATTCACTGTTTTGCAAACTTATCGCTAAGTACACTCACAAGTTCTATGTCTCTCGTTTACTACACAAATTGCACTTCTTTTAGGAATTTATTTCCAAATTTGGAAATAAGGCATTAAAACTATCTATTTGGTTTAACCGAATTTGAGATTAGTATTTAACTGCGTAATACATACACTAATTGCATTTCCGCTTACTTCCGTATGCTAACCTATTATTCTCTGTTTCAAAGTCTAACTTCAAAAATTACCTAACTAACATCTTTTACCCATTTTAACTTATCAATTTCTTCAAAACACTATCTCACCCAATTAATTCACCATAACCATAATCAAACTCCAACAACTCACACCATCAACTACAATTCCTTTTAAGGCCAAATTGTCCTCACTACACACAAACACACACACACACACACACACACACACACACACACACACACACACATATATCATCATTTCATTTTTTTTCCAATTTTTTAACACAATTCACCTAAATCCATGTCAAGCATCATCTAGACACATTATAAACCATTTCAACTTCATCATTTTCCACATACACTTTATATACAAATTTTTTTCAAATAATAACATAACACTGCAGTTATAATTCCAATGTCACAAACACACTTATGACCATCCATAATCATTTTGATAGGGTCATTACATCATAACCATACTTTTACATCAAAATTTCCCTTAAGGCCAAACTTAACATATTTTACATCAAACTTTTCCAATTCAATTCCAGATTTGTTCTTTTTCATTTCTTTATTTCATTAGCATCAAAACTGTGCTGTGAACATCTTGAAACATCAAAATAAAATTTTTGGATCAAATCACACTAAAATCCCTAGCCATAGCCAATCCTCTCATTCTTGATTTCTTGGTTTACTTTCTTGTTTTCAACCCTTAAATGCTTATAGTCTCATTATCTACTCCATGGTAAGTCAAAGATCACCATTGATTTCAAACACATCTATCCCACTCAAAAGCCCACAAAAAATAGAATTTAAGCTAAGAAAACTTACTACTTTCCTTCAATCTTTTGGGTAATTGTTGAGCACCTTTACTTGATCAAGATCCCTTCAAATCTCCATCAAATCCCATAAAAAATGACAGCTTCCTTCTTCTTCTTTTTCTTGGTTGAAACTTCACCCTTGATTGCTCTCTTCTTCTTTTTTTCTCCTCTCACGATTACACACACCAAATGAAGCTAATTTATCTTTTTTTTTATACTCCTCACTAATGAGACACATCTCTCTCTCTAAATGGTCCTCTTTTAAGGACTCATCAATCCTCTAACTTCTTGTGAAAAAACCAAATTACCCTTAATGAATTTAATTCAACCACTAACTGAATTAAGTTCCAAAAATATTCTGCAACCGTCTTATTATCAAATTGACCATGAAATACTCTAATTAGAGTCGATACTTATTTATTGAACTCTTTAAAAAAGTTCAAGTGGGTTTAAAATCATTAATACCCATTATTTTCTAAAAAGGGTATTTTAGTCCTAAACTTTTGGAACTCCCTAAATCCATCCGATCGGACTTATTTTCGATCCATTTCAGTATTATTAATCTCTAAATATTCTGAATATTTTTCAATATTTTAGAGTTAGGCACCCAAAAATTACTATTCACCTAGATTCACTATTCATCCGAAAATACTACTAACTGAAAATAAAATTTTATATTCAATGAAAGGAAATGTTCAGGGTTTTACACTATCTCTAGACTTCCTTGCAATTCTTGATATTCATAACATTATATATTCATTTATATGGTTTCTCAATCCCTATATACGAAATTTGAAATTGAATCAAAATGCTATCATATTTGAGTTCAAACATAATAAGCAAGCATGTTAATTCACGATAAAACTTGGATCGTTCAATAAATTAAATAATTAATCCAAACAATAGTTTTAAGGTTTATCCCATCTGGATCTATCCTAATTTATTTTATACTGAGATAAATAAAACCAACAATAACCAAGAAAGAACACAAAATAAAGGAACTTATTCTTATAAATCTTGATTTCTTCACTTAAATTATGATTAAAGTCAGTTTTTTCTAAACAAATATGCTTGATTCTTGTGGCAAGATGATTTAATTCATTTATCTAATGATATGGTTTTATTTCCATTCAAAGTTAAAACCCTAAAAAGTTCATACAATATAATAAGGATGAATTAAACATATCAGATACATATTGCTCCCTCCGAGAAAAACAAAATTTTTGTGAAAACAATTGCTAGCATAGGTTTAGAACATAGGCTAGTATTAGACCTATGTTTATTAGCATACAACACAACTTTAATAGGGTATCATTTTGGTGCCTCATGTTGGAACTGTATCCCTCTAAAAATTTTCTAGAACTTCTAAAACTTGGCTCCAACTTACGTGAATTTAGGTCTATAAATAAAAAATATTAGCTACATTGAGAATAAATCCTATAGGGGTTATTCAAACACAAATAAAACACTCTCAAAATCATGCTAAAAATATAACATAACTATCACTTAAAAAATACCAAACCTAACCTAAAAAGTCCTAGAATCCTCGTAAAGTTTAAATTCAAGCAAAAATGTGCTTCCAATTAAGGTTGTCTATCACAAACATAGTTTAGGCCACAATTGTGGATCACATTGTCTCTTTCCCAAACATGAAATAGGCTCTGCCACACCAATGTCCAAGATTATAGATCCTTTAATTTCTATACACACTTAGATATGGTCTATGATATGATTGTGACCAAAGATAGGTCTTTTATGAAAACACCTCAAACACATCAACATGCCCATGCATTCACCTTTAATTTCTAAAATGGAGCACACCTTGGGCCATGTCCATGTCCCAGATTGTGTTCATTAAAAGAAATTTAATCTGAAAAATAATAGTGTTCTTCTTGAATTGCTTAAATACTGTACTCGTATAAATTAACCATACATAATACTTGGTATATTAGAGAATATACCATGTTCAGCCAACATACTCTAAGAAATACGTCTAAGATTGTACATTTGTGTACATGAGCCATACATAACAAGATTTTTGAGAGAAAGTAGCAGATATCTAAAAAAATCTAGAATAAGAAGTGGTCTACTTGTTTGTTTTGTACAAGTAGCAGGTAATATGTATCAATTAGGGTTTTGATAATAAGACCTAGAATATGCATGTGAATATGATGGTTTAGTGGTTAGTGATGGTTTGCTAGGGTCTATTAGTCAATGCCAAACTAAGAAATGTGTCATTTTTTCCCTAAAGCATTATGGAATCACTAGAATATGGAATGTACTAGTTTATTGCTTCGAACATAGTAGTCTAGGTCAAAATATGGTATGTATCGTATTTTGTTAGTTAATTCTAGAATAGGGCATATGTCATTTTGTTGCCTAGCGCATAGAAGCATGCTAAAATGGGGGCATATACTAGATTGTAGCTCTAAATATTAGTATTTTGTGTCAAATTGGAGTGTACTAGACCAAGATATGTACCGAACAATTTGTCAAGAAAAGTTATCCAACATATGTCTTAGGAATCTATAGGGAACTATATGGGTGTTTTAGGAGCATTATTATATTGCATTAACATCTTTTATCATTAGTTATTTGTATTACATAATTTTGTCCTTTAATAGGTTGATGGAGATTATATTTTGCCAAATAGACAAGCGGCAAGGATTTGTGCTTATGGTGATAGTTGCATAAGAATTTTACCTTTGTTTATTATTCTTTTGTTTGTTGACATATGATACATTGTTATAACTAGTTTTACAAGTAGCAGCCTGATGAGGTAAGTAGAGATTAAAATGGGATGTGATTGTTGAGCATGATTATTTGAACCATGTAGTGCCTTTATATAGAGAGTGATTCTTGTTTCTTTTTCTAAAAAATAGATGTTTAGACTTGAGCTTGGTGATTGATGGATGATAAAGTTATTCACTGTGAGATGAATACTTTATGTTCATTGATAAAGTTATTCACTGTGAGATGAATACTTTATGTTCATTGTGAGATGAATACTTTATGATTTATCAATATACTTTTTTCTGTTGTTTTAGATATCTAGTGTGAGTTTGTTTAAACTTAATAGCATGGTGAGACATTTAAATTGGGTTTTGCTATTAGATCCAATTTTTGAGTGTTAATACTGGATCCAGTTTGTGAGTGTTGGGAGGTTGGCAGGGACGATTAGAGTTGTAGTTGGGCAGCCTCTTTTACTAAGAAATGACATGTGGTATTAGTACGGGTTGTAATTGGAGCGTAGGCCTTAATTAGGTTTGCTAAATCTGGGCAGAACCCGTCATACAAATCCTTTTCATATAAAGCTTCGCTGCTTTGGTCATCTCAAACAAGCCCAGGTAGTTCTCAACCTGGTATAACCATATTTCTAGGCTATCACCCTAAAGGTGGGCATTTCATTCTTCCTCACATCAGGCTTAGATCGATAGGTAAATTAGGTTTGAGCAGTTGGGTACATCGAAAAAGAGTTTCTTAAGCCAGACGTGGGGTTGTGAGATATGTTGTGGCTGCTAGCTTGATTTCATGAGTTGGGAGAAGGCAACACTGGACTTTGGTCCTTAATGCCACTAGACTTAGCATCATTGGTGTCTCTTTGTGTTTATGCCCTCGTCGGAGAAGGAAAAAAATGATAGATCATCAAATTTTTATGATATAAGAGTGAGGGCTGATTTGAGATGTCCCACCTGATCTTTGATGTCTGCCGAGGATGTATCCAGAATAGGGATCTTCGTTGCATTTGCCTCAAGCTGTTCCACTTCCACGCTAGACTCGTTCCTCGTAATGGGCATTACCACTCAGGATCGTAGCGCTCTACTACCAAAATGATAGAACCCAGTAGGTTTAGAGAGGTTGCCTCTCTCCTACTCCAAATGGTGAACAGTGAACTACTTGTATATTCTAGCAATCTACACACCTAAAACTAACTGTCACCTTATCCACTCATACACACACATGCACAATAGACAAAATAACAACACATAACAAGCATGCATAATAGAAAACCCCTCTTGTAGCAAGCAAGATCTTCTGTCCCATATTTGTATGCCTTTGTTCCAGTGTAATCTCAGTCAGTCGTTTAATTTTTGTGGCTTTTATTTATTAAATAAATAAATTTTTATAAAACAAAGTAATGGAGCAGGTGATCTGCCGCTCTTGTAGATGTCTCTAATTCCCCTCTAGGTGGGCTAAGTCCTCTTAGGCCCTCTTACCCTTTTTACCATATACGAACTTGATCAGGGGCTATTAGTCGTCCTCTGTTTCTCTGTCTTTTTTGTGCTATTTGTTATTGTTTGTGCCAAAGTGTCGTCATTTTCACTTTTATGCATCTTTGTGGGATAATAAGCATTGGTGAACCTATAAATAATGTGTTTAATTGCGTGAATGAAAGTGATTTTTAAGATGCTAGTTTTTATATCATAAACACATATCCTCAAGCAATAATGTAGGATGAATTCAGATCGATAATCTTTGGCTTATAGACGGGGTGATGGGAAAATACCCTTTATAAAGAGCAAGCTGTTGATAAAGCCATTGCATTCCTACATAAAACTTTTCTCTAATATATAGGTGTATCACTTATACCGTCGCTAGTTATAGCAATCACTTCATTTTAATGCTATAGTGCTTCCACCGACATCCTTTTACGAGGAGTTTCCAATCGTGGAAAAAGTGTCATACATTGCAAAGTTGTCATCTGCTATTGTTTAGGATGAGCAGGAGTAGATGTTCCATACCTTTATAGTTCAGAAACTATACATCTAGACTTTTGTTTTCTTTTAGAAAGCACTAGGAGGCTATAGGGCCAGAGCATACCTTACAAGGCATATTTGACATTGAAATGTGGAAATGGTGAAAAATAACTGAAGAAGAATGAGCTCTACAAGTTTCTAATTGAAAGTAGACATCTATGTGTGTATTCAAGGAAGCGGATTTTCAAGGAGGGAGGTCTTAAAATGTTTCATTCTGCTCTATCAAAAAGAGAAACTATACCAAATGTGAAAACCAGGTTTAGGAAATTAGGAAGCTAGTAGTTACAAGAGGAAAATGTTGTTTCAATTCATTCACTAGCAAGTAGCAACGTTATTGGTTGTAATAAGAGAGCCAAGAGATGCCAAACGTAAAAATTGAAAGAGATACGCATCCCAGAAGACCATCAAATACTCTCTTTTGCGGGTGTTTGAAAACTGCGATGCTATTCGTGTGAAGGTACCTTCGATAACGATTGCTCTCCTGTCAAGGTTTCTTCTGGTTAAGCCGATGGTCTTCAGTGGTTGGACATCAGTTTCTTGGATTTTATTTGTTGTTTCCTTTGCTCAAAAGTCACCTTCTCTTACTAGGTTAGGGAGGATAATGTCAATCGAAAATCTCTAAATAGGGATGACGTTGGGATGGATCTGTCAATTTTTTTAAAATTAAAAGTATAAAATAATATTTTTTTATTAAGATTTTAGCTTGAGCTGCTCAATAACAATCCCAGGTATATTATCAAATTTCACATTTAATCTACATCTCATTTTATAACTCAATTACTCTTCATTTCACTTTTAGCATTATTACTCTTCACAGTATCCAACTCTCAATTCTTCTTATAACATTTCCAAAATTTCAAACTTTCAGGTCAATTTTCCATTATCACTCTAACCAAAAAATTGCAGTAATTTAGCAACACTTTCTCCTAGAAAATTGTTCTCTTGTCTCTTAAGTTTCTAATGACACCAAAATCATTCAATTTAGTTCAGTAATCTAAAAGTTATACTCCAAATACTTCGGACTGTTCTTAAACTGAGACAACATTCTGTGCTCATCTTCAAGTCAGATTCTGGAATTCTAGAGACATAATTAAAATTCAATTTTTTCAGACAATTGTAGCCTTATGTCTCTAGTTTATTTCAAATCAAGAATCACTCCATTCAGATAACTATAAAAAAAGTTATGATCAAAATACCGGAGCTTGTTTTAGCTGTGCAGGAGAGTTGGCCGCGGTGAACTTTTCTCGAGAGGAATCCTCGTAAAATCTTGCGAGTTGGCTGCGGCGAACCAAGGAGTTGGCCGCGACGAACTTTTCTCGAGAGAAATCCTGCAAGTTGACTGCGGCGAACTTTCACAGAAAGCAGTAAACAGAACTCCTTTTCTAGCTTTTCCAACTCTATTTTTCAAGTCCGTTTTGTATGACCATTATGACCTAGAACATGAAATTTTTTGGCAATACCTTCTTCTAAACAATTGTTCATCTATGTCTTAAGTTTCTAAAGAACCTAAGCTCATACAATTT
>JANQAP020000147.1:4697369-4719859 GCA_026874005.2 Erythroxylum coriaceum
AAAAAAATTTATACCGTCTTTTGCTAAGTGATGTGTTAAGTGATGTGACACGCCACCCTCGCGGGGCACGGATCCGGGTATCACTGTCGATATCGGGTTCGGGTTCAGCGGGAGTGGGGTGTTACATATAATGGTGGAGATGTGATTTTATTGCAAGCCTATAGTAAGGATTTTACTATGCATTGATTAAGAGTTTTGATGCTTTTCACCCTAAACTCTTGGGTGCATTGAGTGAAATCTTAGTAAGGGTGTAAAGAGATATGCTTTTAATTTCAATGCGATTGTTGATGTTATTATTATTAATATTACTTAGGAAATTAATTTTGGGACAACTTGATTCTAATTGCATGTTAATTTAATTCAATAGGATATGATGATGTATAGTATGAATGGATAAGTTGAGATTGATGATGGATTGATGTTGTAAAATTTATAGTTTTGATTATGGTTTGCTTGAGGACAAGCAAAAACTTAAGTGTGGGGATGTTTGATAGATGGAAATTTGACTATATTTTACTAACCATATTTGAGGTATTTTGCTTGATATTTTATACTTTTATCTTATATTTGGTACTTAATTTGATCTAAGTGCTTTTTCAAGTGATAACTGCCTTTATGGACTTAAAGGAGAGGAATTCGAAAGAAAGCATAGCGTAAAGTAGAAAATCAACAATTTGGAAGGAGTGCATTCGCGATATCTGACGATCTCCAATTATGCACGTTCCTATGCACAATCGGGCACATAACCGTGCATAACCCAAAAACTTAGATTTTTATATAAAACGTTATGTTCTGTGGCTAAAGAGAGGAGGAGAATTTGGAAGGCGATTTCTAGATATGGAGAACATCCACAAGGGACAATTTTGGTCCAGAGAAGTAGAAAACAAGAGCAAATCATTGAAAGATCCATTGAAATACAAGATCAACCCTCTACATCGCAAGAAATTTGATAGAAGACAATCAAGGAGATTTAGAATTATGATTCCATCGTTTTCGATTTGTTTTTCTTTCATTCTATGTTTGATTTCATAGTTGATCAAGTGTAACTAAACGTCCAGTTAGTATTTACATTAGATGAACCTTATGTTAATACTTTGATATAATTTGATTTCTTTATTAATGCAATTGGTTCGATTGATTATTGCGATCTGATCATGTGTTTTATTGATAATATGATTTCATATGTAGAGATTGAGAAATCCTATTGTGAATAGATATATCGTAATTAGAAGGAGATGATTCAGCACTAGAGATAGGATGACATAAATCCTCTATTTTAGGGTCAAACTTAATAGAGGGACTCATAAATTGGTAACGCAATCTTGTAAGATTTAACTTAAGTAATTCAGTTAGAGACCTTAGGATTATTTATTAGGAGACTCAAGGTTAGCTACTAACATATCATAGGAGTCTCCATGGTCCAATATATCAACAAAAAATTGCACATTTGCATGATAAAAGATAAATCTGTTAAGGTTTTAGGGGAGTCGAGCCTAGATACTAATTTATGATAAGGATAATTTTCTAAGTGAATTTCATTATCTTTGTGTTGATTATTGCTTCCTATTTTATTTTATTTTTTTGTTTAGCTTCTTTCCATTAAAATTCTAAAATAAATCATTGGGCTAGATAATAGAGGAAAAGTAAGTACTAGTATTCATAGTCTTTGTGGGATCAAACCATACTTGCTAATACTAGCTACGTCGTGTAGTAATGGTTATTACATAATTAACTATCATGAAATAGGTCAATCAGTCGAAAAGTTGTAGTGGGGATTTTGGTGTGATTATAGAAGTGTTTTAAACTTTTACAGGGATTTTAGAAATTTTGTGAATGTTAAAATAGATGTTGTGTTGCCGATTTTAATCAAAATGATTTCATTAAAAAACTCTATTTTTTATATTTATGAATGTTAAGTTAAAGCTTTTCGATAAAAAGGGCAATAGGCTTAACTCCATAGGAAATTTCCAGTTGGATCAGATATCGACTGAAGGGCCACCGCAGGGTGCTAGGTAGGTCGCCTAGTCATTTTAGGAGAGGGGCCTATCATCCAATCAATAAGTATTGTTTGATGATAAGACAGTTATGGAATATTTTCATAATTTAATTAGGATAATAGGTGAATTAAACTCATTAAGGGCAATTTAGTCTTTTTACATGGTGTTAGTGGATTAATGAGTCATTAGTGATACCCAATTATAGCATGACTTATGTAATGCACTAAAGGAGTATAAAAAATAAAAAGTAAGACAAATTGCTTCATTTGGAGAGTGATAACCATGAGAACAAAAACAAAAAGAGGGAGAAGAAAAGCAAAGGTTAACATTGGCCAAGGAGAAGAGAAAGAAGGGGTATTGATTTTTCATGGATTTTGATGGTGATTTGGAGAAATCTTGATCAAGTCTAAGGGTTCATCAATTACCTAAGAGATTGAAGGAGAAAGTGGTAAGTTTTCCTAGCTTAAAATTCTAGTTTTATGGGTTTTTGAGTGGGACGAATTTGTTTAGGTCAATGGTGATTTTTGACTTGACATGGAGTAGATAATAAGCTTGGAAACATTTATAGGCGAAAAACAAGAAAGTAACCCAAGAGATTAAGCTTGAAAGAATTACCCATGGCTAGGGTTTTTAGTGTGATATGATCCAAAATTCTATTTTGATGTTTTATGATGTTCATAACACGGTTTTGATGTTAAGGAAGTAAGGAAATGAAAAAGAATTGAATTGGAATTGAATTGGAAAAGTTTAATGTAAAATATGTTAAGTATAGCCATAAGGGCATTTTTGGTATAAAAGTAAGGTTATGATGTAATGACCATGTAAATGTGACTAAGGATGGTCATTAAATGTATTTGTGGTATTGGAATTTTTAAATGAAGTGTTATGTTATTAATTGGAAAAAATTTTAGTATATGGAGTATACGTGGAAAGTAATGAAATTGCAATGGTTATGGTTATGGTTATACTGTAAATAAGCTGGAAATTTTAATGTTATTATTGTGAAAAATCAAATGGAAAATGTTAGCATTTATAGCATTACATATTCGGCCATATGGTGAAGTAATGGAGTGAGATAGTGTTTTGAAGAAATTGATAAGTTAGAATGGGTAAAAGATGGTATTTAAGAAATTTTCAAAGTTAGATTTTAAAATGTAGAACAATAGATTAGCTTATAAAAGTTAAAGCGGAACTATGATTAGCATACGTGTTATGATATTAAACACTAATATCGAATTCGGTTAAACTGAATTTATAGTTCTATTGCCTTATTTCCAAATTTGGAATTAAATACCTAAGCAAAATGTGATTTTTTTAGGCAAAGGCGAGGCACAGAATGCATGAGTGTGCTTGACAATAATCTACAAAACAATAAGTGTATTTTAAATTGATTTTATGAAAATGGTTTCTATTTTATCATGAAGTGAATATTTATGTTGAGTTTCATATGAATGATATGTTATAAGCCAATATTTTTGGTACAAGTTTATGATTTAGCAATATATGAATTTTAGTTTGAAAGTTAAATTTCATATGATTTGAATTTACACTGAAATGATGTTATTTTTTGATAAAGAGGAAATGAATTTTTAGTTTATGGTACAATGTTAGATTTTATACATGTTATTATACCAGTCGGAATATTCCGATCTTGCATGGCAATGTCTGGGAGGCATTAATTACTAACAATAAGTGGTATTGTGTTTGTTAGTAGTCCAATTAGTTGCCCTCTGCACGTATGAAGTATATATAGTGTGAGACAAAATTGTTACGGATAAGCGATGTAAAACTAACTTCGTAACTATCAGTATATAGTGGTTAACCTAGTGTGGGTAAGCGATTTGGTACCAGCTCCATAACTAGTGGTTATCTAGTCGTGGATAAGCAATTCAGAATTAGCTTTGTGACTTTATGCCTAAGGGCACCATATGACAAAGAAGTTAGTGATGAGCTTATTGTGAAAGAAAATTCATGACAATAATAATGTCGCCACTATTTACTTTAAAATTAAATTTAGAAATTTGATTTTAGGAAACATATATGTTTTTTATGGGTATTGTACGATAAGAGATTAAATGAATTTGTTTTAGGTAGGTTTAAGTTGTTAAATATGATTTGAATAGAAAAATACAGCACTCACTGATCTAGTTTAGCTCACACTTTATTTTCTATTTTTAAAATAAAACCTCCCAAGTGCATGCTTAGGGACTTCAGCAATAGGGACTCCACCTCGTGAGTAGTCATCTTTTTCATTGCTACTATGTAGGAATTTTTTGCCTTGTAATTACTTTTTGAAATGTTTTTCTGTGTAAAGAAGGCTTGTATTTAAATGTTTTTAAATTAAATGCATGAACATGTTTTATCCTTTTCAAAATCAATTGATGTAATTGTTTGAGATTGTTTATGAGTGGATTTGAAATCTAAAATTTTTAGTGGAGAATTTGGTGTGACTATAAAAGTGTTTTGAACTTTTACAGGGACTTTGAAAATTGTGGAGATGTCAAAATATAGTCATTATACTGCTAAAAATTTTAATAAATAATTTAAAATTTTCACTTTTTACATTTATTAATATTGAGTTAAAGCTTTTTGATAAAATGATAATAGGCTTAGCTCCACAAGAACTTTCCAGCTGGATTAAATATCGACTGGAGGGCCTCGTAAGGTGCCGAGTAGGCTGCCTAGTTGTTTCAAGATAAGGGCCTCTCAAAGGTGGTAATAATTCTAAATGAAATCATCTCGTTTCAATTAACTTTGATCCATTAAGATGATTTATAATCCTCTTCTCGGTCAAAAATGACTTTAAAATTGATCTCTTAAAGGTTAGACCTTGTAGCAACTAAATTTAGGTATAGAATAAAAAAATTATCTAAGAATGACCAAAGCATTGAGAATTAGGATTTCTATATTTTAAATACATTATGTCCATTTGAGACATGGTTTGGTCCATGGTTATGTCCAAGTCTTGGATCTCTATATATCTTTCTAGGGAGAAACATATAATCTAACATGTATATGCCTTATTTTGATCTTCTTTAATTCTTAGTAAATCTCATATAAGGTAACATCTTCATAATTACCTAAAATATAAAATAAAGTGAAAAAATCAAGGTAATTTAAATATAAAAACATATAGAAATACTAATAAAACTATGTGCATTTTCATATACATCATTAGGATTCTTCAATCAACTGGTGAAGTTTCTCCCCTTTAGGAAACAAAGGGTGTTAAATAGTGATATAGAGGTTAATCTGTAAAATCAAGCTCAAGTTATTACCTTAAGAAGTAAAAAAGTGTTAAAGGACTCAACAAAGAATAAAAGGGATATGTAGAATCAATTGAATGAAGAGATAAGAGGTTTGGCCTCCTTTCCTAATGAAACCTTTGAAATGTGTTCAATGGAGAGAGTAATGAAACAAAGGAGGATCCATCATTAGTGATTCAAAGAGCATACGATTGGACTCCTGGTACCAAGATTGAGGATATCAAGTTTAAAGTTAAAGCACCTAAATTTCCATTCCCGCAAAAAGTTAAGGAGTAAGGAGCAAAGAGAAAAGTTCTTTAAGTTCTTATAGCTCATAAAAAAGATCAGTGTAAACATAACATATAGAGGCAATTACTCAAGTTCTTAATTATGCCAAGTTACTTAAGAAGATTCTTACTCACAAATAATGTTTAGAAGACTTTGAGACCATCAAGCTCACTAAGAAATGCCCACTGATTCTTTAGAATAAGTTTCCTACTAAGATTAATGATCTAGGGAGATCCAGCATTCCTCTTTCTATTAATAAAAAGCTTTATGTAATTCAGATGTTAGCAATAATATTATTCTTTTTTGTATGCGTAAGGGACTTAGACATGGTGAGCTTAAACCATAAATACCTTTAGTTCAATTTGGAAATAATCCATAAAATGAACTTTATTAGTAATTCAATCTTTTATTATCATCAAAATCATAGGCCTGAGCCCACTTTGTTCAAAAATAATATTAATATTTCCTTTCGTATTTATAATGAATATTATTAATTTATCATCCATCTTAAAACTTACTGTGTAGACTTTATACAATAATTAACTAACACTTACCAAGTTATATTTCAATCCATTTAATAACAATGTATTTTCTATAAAATTTATGTCTCCTTTATTCATTTCTTTAAATGCGATTAAATTTGTTACATCTTTCATCATATATCTTCAGCAACTGCTATCCACGTACCATATCTTACACTTTCCTTTTATGTCTCATAAAGCACACGTCTACACCTTTTACCCAAACTCCTTTCCTTTATATTCACTTATATCATCCAAATTAACCTTTTTTTTTTCCTTTTTCTTCTTAAAGCCTTTCTATTATGCTTTTGTGTCTCGTCCTCCTACTCTCATATAAAATAATTGATTTTATTTTAGAATCACTCATACCTTCACTTTTAAAGTTTCTTGTCTTTTTTCAATCTTCTTAAGAAATGAATTAAATTTTCTTATGATCAGTTTTATATTATCATCATCACTCTTACTTGAGGTGGTAAACAAGTCAATATCACTATCCTCATTTAGGGCTTGATTATTATGCTATTTCTTTTATTAATTCTTTTATCATGTTACACCTCCATCAATCTCGTCTTTTTTAAGATAAGTAATTCAAATAGCTCCTCAAGTAGTAGAGTATATAGGTCCTTTGTTTATTCTAGAATTGTCAACTTTAATTCCCATACAAATATAGACTATAAAGAAATATGGATCATAAAAAATCACTAAACATATAGTAATAAAGAATTAATTGAAAGAGAGAGTACAACCACGATCTAAAGTGGTTCAGTCCCCTCTTTAGGCTTATATCCACTCCCTATGCTTCTAGAGTAAATAATTTATTGTAAACTCTTCTTTAAGAGTGATGAAAAACCATATTACACATTTTTTCAAGTTGAACTACCACAAGGACCCTAGTTAAATACTTAAATAACCAATATATAGTAGATAATGAAGTAAACAATTTATAAAATGTAAAGTCTAGCTTATTAGCACAATAGATTATAAGTGTAACCAAATACATAGCTTAATTAAACAAATATTAGTCTCATAAATACTTTAATCTAATTTTAATACATCTACTTATATTTTTTTTAGGCCTACACTAGTACACAAGTATTTATAGCTAATTAAACTCCCTTAGGAGTCAAAAAAATTAACATCACCCTTAAAAGGGTGGCTAGTTTCCACCTAGTTGGTTAGCATTAGTAACCTTTCCTATGAGCATTTTACACACATATGCTTGGATTGCTAACTACCTTTTATTTGTAAATAAATCTCCATTTTCTTCCCAGTTATTCAACTCTCAAACAAGTGTTATCTTGAAAGTCTTTCAAGTGATAGAACTTCCTTATCCATAATTAATAAATGAAATGGAGTGACATCTCCATATTCCATGATCCCTTAAAAATAATAGTGATTGAGAATGAAGAAATTTTATATAAAATGGTTCACTTAAGGCTAATTCTCTTGACTTCGTTCTTAATATTTAATTTAGTCAAATTATATTGGCTAAACCATTAGTAGTATAATGTTTTATTATCATCTAATTAAAGGACATAAACCTCCTTAGTTTAACACTTGTTTATATTACTACAATTAGAGAAGATAATATTTTTATTATATGTATTCATACTAAAGTTATGTTGTCCCTAAAAGTATCACTTAATACTTATGAGGAGAACTCTTAGGTAGTTAAAGATAAAAATAACCTTAGGCATTTTTCACTCTATAAATGAGAACTTATAACTATTTTTTATACTTAGAAGTCTCCTTCACCAATAGCATATTAGATAGAAATGCACATATAAGATATAGTAATTCTTAAGAAATGCCTTAATCTCTTATTTTACTAAGGAAAAGACTTTATAACCTTATAAAAAAAGTTAAATAAGCATTCTAGGACACAAACAATGCATTATAGAACACTTGCCTAACATTGCTATCCATATAAGCCTAACAATACATATATAAGACTTAAGCATGAAAATGCATTATATACATCGTATCATACAAAATGTTATAATTATGGTGATTACGTTCATGTTTAAAGATTTGCTATGATAAGAGGATACATTATAAATATGATACACATGGAACTTATTTCATTAAATGTTATTATTAATGTTTATAGGTATATTGAAATATTTTGCAATTTAAAAAGGATTTTGATGTATAGAAACAAGAAATATAGGTTAAGGAGTGCTCTAAGAATAAACACTCTGGAATTAAATATGAATGTGTACCAAAAGTTAGATAAATCTTTTACAAGGAACTAAAGATGAAGAGGATCATAATGATGATGAATTGAAACAGTAAAAGTGAACATACACATTATTGAAATTGCTCCAAAGGAATGAAAAAGCAAGAGGATTCTTGTAGAATCAAACTTATAAAGATGTATTCCATTTAAACTAATTCCAATTATATTGTTTATTTCCTCCTTAAATGAATTAATGATGGAGTTTTGAGCATAATCTTGATATAATTTGATGATATGATGTTGTTGTGATGATATTTATTATTCATTGATATTCACCATAGATACTTTTGTTAGGAATATATATGTTTGAATGATAAATAGATTATTTTTATTAGTGATATTTATAGTTCATGAATTTATATGATGACAAATTGATTGATTATGACATACATAGAGTATTGTGTTTTAGTTATGCATGATATGATATGCATGCGTTTATGATATTACTAATATATTGATTTATTCAATAAGTGTATTTGATACAAATTAATATATGGTATATAGGATATTTATATGTTTGAGATTATTATTTATAAGATTGATTTGATGCATAACTATAGTGGGAGCACTATCATGTACTTAATTGACATCTATAGTTTTTAAGGGAGGTTTCATATGAAAACAATTTCTTTAGGGGGCATTTTTTTCTTAGTATCTTTGCATTTAAGATGAGTAAGAATTTGGATACGGTTTCCATAGGCTTGATTTATGTGTTGTAGTATATTCTTTTTGAGGATGTCAAAAAGGTTTTAAGATGGTAGCAGTGAAAAACATGTGGATTCGGTAGTATAAATATAGATAATCATTTTTATTGGAATATATGATTTATGTGATCATGTTTCATATGTTATACACAAATAAAGTAAAATCAGTAGTATAAATAGAGATAATCATTTTTATTGGAATATATGATTTGTCTGATCATGTTTCATATGTTATACATAAATAAAGTAAAAATATATTTTAGTTTTGTACTTTGGTTAGTGCATATTTTTGTATGTTATATAAATATTGCTGATGCATTGCAAATTCATGAGATTTTATTGACATATGGACATTGATGAGATGTTCATGATGTTTTTTATGAACATTGCTTGGGACTTCCTTATAAAAACATATAATAAGGTTAATTGTATAGAGATGAACACAGGAAGTGACATGAGGTATGTTTCTAACCTTGTTTGTCAATTGGATTATAGATTTCTCATAACATATTATCATCATAAAAAAGTAGAAGATTATTGAACCAAGCAATTTCATACCCATGGTTTTAATGATAACAAAAAAAAATTAAAGTGCTACTTAAGTTTTCTAAATGATGATAGGTAACATCTCAAAGTAATATTGCAAGATGAAACTTATGTAAAGCTTAGGAACTAATGCTTAAAGTTTAGATTGGATGAACAAATCTTGAAGGGGATGGCTCAAAAGCTGGAATTATGATTATAAATTTCTAGTTAAGTTATTTAAGCATTAGATTAGTTACTTGAAGTTTTTCAAATATTGCATAAAGTTTTTGGAGCAACTTGAGAAGATAACAAGATGTTAAAGCATCAAAAGGAGCATGATAGGACCGAAGAATGTTCACTAAACTAGTTAACCAAACAATGTTGGTAGACTAAATGGTGACATATAAATAGTATTTTGATCGATAAAACAATATATTAAGTTGATTAAATGACTTCCTAGAATCTTTCATAAACGATCATATTTTTTTAAAAGGAATGGTTTGATTTTATAAATGTCTAAAAGGTTGAAAAATCCTATAAAAAATTTTATTGAAGCCATAAACATAACAAAATAAGAGAAACAAAGAGAATCAAATGCTATGAGGATTAAAGTTTCCAGTTATAATTGAGTCGTTGTATTCTTGTGAGAGAAACGTTTGTTTCATTGTGAGTTGTGTAACTCTTGAGATAGCTTATATGGTTATAAGGCTTAGGACTATGTTATGGAAAATTCTAAGTGACCCAACCTTTTAAGGTTTGTATTAAGCCTTAACACAAACCTTAAAAAAGATGAGTTGTAGTGTTTTACTCTTCAACCATTAAAAAAGAATATAATGGAATCAGAGTTCTTCGACATACTTGGGGAGTAGAAATAGGTTAAGGAGGACTAAAAAACTATAAATCATAACTATTCCTTTATTCCATTATATCATCAATTTTTAAATTTCTATTTATTAATTCCTATTATAATTGGTATACATATCTTTCCTTGTGTGATTGGTTGCTTTGGTATATCAATTGGACACTAAACATTTTTTTCTTAAAGAGACTAAAAATACTTAAGTATTGCCTTTTTTATATCTAGTTCAACAACGTCAAGTACCTTAGTTCCAAGCTACTTTTATAAGAATGTTGTTCTTTTTTACACATTTTTAAGATTATCAAGTGCTTTTACATTTATATATAAGGTTGTTTGATAAATTTCCATTAAGTATTTTAGCTTGTGTTACCCAATTAAACCTCTCTCTTGGTTACCTTAGGGTCAAAAAAAGGTTGTAATGAGTTAGAGTGACCAACCAAGCCAAATAAAAGATATTTAGATGAACATAAAAAAATTTAGTTTAAGAAACATTTAAAATGAAAATGAAAAATTAGAGGAAGCTCAAATCAATCAATCAGTTAAGTCATTCAATTGGCTTAGGACATGACTAATTAATAAAATGAATAAGTCACCTAGTTTTTAGCTCTAATGACTATTTTGATATGTTTAGGATGGGTTAAAGCCACTCAATAGCTAAGTGAGCTTTTACATATATAAAATATATGTTTTGACTCATAAAAGAATAAAAAGGGAATGTGTAGAAATACAATATTAAAATAAAATTTAGCTTGAAATTATTATTTTTACACAACGAGTGATTGATAGGCTTAATACTCTTATTAAAGAATGTTTGTTTAGATTTATGAAGTAATTTTTTAGTAATGTAAGTGAGTGTTCTAGGTTAGTTTTTATAGGAAGATCAGCATGTATTAGTTTAATCTCCAGTTATTGAAGAAGGTTGATAGTGAATTAAACTATCAAACATAGCCTAGGAAGTGGACATAGTTATAGAAAAGATCAAACCATTATAAAAATTAGTTTTTCTCTACCTTACTTCCTCTATTTTGATAATGTTTAGTTACTTATCTACTCTTATGGGTATCTATCTACTTAATTATGATAGATTTTATATATCTAGGTAAATTTTTTCATAGCCAAGGGTTTCTTTTCACCTATTGAAGGAAGAGAGATAGTGGAATTTTCAACTAGAGTTCAGAGACTGAACGTAAGGTAAGGACTATTTTAATGGATCATTACAAATCAATTTTATCTCTCTTTCCTTACTATCTTTATTAATATCTTAATTTCCATTAAAATTATATATGTTTATAGTTACTTAAATTAAATTGTACATACATATTGAAATAACTTATACATATTATTGGGCAATTAATTCATTACTTATTAAATAGGAAAAAATTGACACACATAACTTACCTTCCTCTTTTGTGTTATTAAGAGGCCAACAATTAATATTATAAGAGGTCTTATTCATTGCATACAGATTTCTAAAGAAATTTGAATAAAGATCATTATAATACAACTTTCATCACTTTTTAGCCACATAAACCAAGATATTAGTATTGCTTCATTTTTTTTAATGAAAATCATTAATTGAACTCAAAGATATGAATTCCATATCAGAGCTTATGTCGATTTTGATAATAGTATGATATAGTATTACTATTCATAAATACCAAATACCATTTTGAATAAATTTTTAAAATTATAAAATAGTCCTTTAATCTTTTACATAAATTAAGTTTAGTCCCCTATTATGGTTAAAATTAAAAACATTTCAAATTTAGCTTAATTTCTCAATTTATTAAAATTATTATCAAATATTTATTTTCTAAACATAATCTATTAAATATAAATATTTTTGTCTAACATGATTTAAACGTAAATTTTTTTTATTTTAATGCTTTAACTTTTCTAAATTCACAATTGTTACGATATTTTTAGGCATACACATACTAGCTAGTACAAGTTAAATATTTCACAATACATCTTCATATAATATGATTAGGTATAATATAACTTATTTTATATCATTTTCTAGTGGATATAGCATATATTGAGTGATACAATACAAAATACAAAATACAAAATACAAAACACTACTTATATTGGATAAATATGATGAAGTTTATTCTTATAGTCAAAGACCTTTTAACTATGGTCGATTCTATAAAAGAGCGAGTAGAATACTAATAATGGGACATTGAAAGCTTTAAATAATAGTACGTTCTTCTTGGTTCATTTCATTAAAAAAATATGTTAAATACAATGTTGATGTATGCAAATTTTTATGCTTGAATTTACAAATGATGGCTAATGAATCAAAAAATGTAATATAAAAGAATGAAATAACTAGGAAAATGTAGGACCACAAGATAAATACGGTACCAAAGGCCTTATAAAGTGAAAAATTGGAAATTAAGGTGGCAAGCATATGTTTTCTAGCAAATAATAACAAAGTATGCTCTATGTCAAAATCTATTGATGATAATGATTGTGATGAGATATTCAACTTTCACATAATGAGATTGTTGAATGGTTAAATGTCATGAGAACTAAAAGGAATAAACTCTTTGATGTATGCATGGTTGAGAACAAGAAATCAAAATCTAAAATTCATGATACATTATATTCTAAAATTGTGATATTGGCAAAGAAAAAGAGAATAATTTGTTACATAAGAATGATGTATTAAAGAAGGAGATCGATGTTATCAAATAATCATTTTCTACGTTCACTTTAAGGAATGAAAATTAAATAGTATGCTTAAAGATCCAAGGAGCTCATATGATAGGCATAGGAGTGGACACACTTATGAAAATGAATTTCCTAATGCTTAAGATAATTATTGTGAACGAAAAATATTCACATAATAATGAATTATTGCCTAAATCATCGCATGAGCATATAACATTCAATTTTAGAAATGAAAACTTCGTTGCTCATGCATCATCTTCTAGGTCCCAAGCTAACAGGAAATTTTATGTATTTATATATGATTCATAACCTATACCTAGAAGATATAGTTTACAAGGAAAAATAGGCATAATTTTCATACAAGACCATACCAAAAGCCAATAAAACATCCTTCATATTCATATATGCCTCTTTAACATCATAACAGTATTAAACAAATTCATTATAACTATAGGTCAAATTTTTAAGAAAGAGTTTAATATATTCTTAGGTCTTTTCATTATATAAGAAGAGCTTCTTTCTCCTCCCCCCCATATCTAGAAGAGAACTTCCATTCACTAATATGTCTAAAGAAGACCTAAAATTACATTTTTGTTTAATATTTTATGTCAGATGTTATTTTTGGGGTAACTATTAACATATCAATAGAATTTGTTTTTGAAACAATGTTATTAAGGAGGCCTAAAAGAATATAGGTTAAAAAAAGTTTAAGAACTAATCCTCAAGGGCCAAAGATCATATTAATTTATATGCCTAGTAAGTCAATATCAAATGAATACCACTAATCGACAACATCTATACTACTATCAAATATGTAACAATCATGGCATCCCTAAAAAAATTTTCTGTAAAAAAATCACCAAGAGCCTTCACATGAGCTAAAGCAATGAAATTTTTGTAAAAAAGGTCAACTATTAAAAAAGTCAAGAAGAAAAAGGAGTTATCCATTTGTTGTGCGTTAAAGAAGGTATCCCTTTGTTTTTATATTGATAATATTAGAGTATATAGATTTGGCATATAGATTTAGAGGAGAAAGCATTATTGCATGTACATAAGAGGAGAAAATAGATTGATATTTGAAATTGGTATATGAGTAATATAATAATTGATCTTTGATTTTAAGAATGCTTTCATAAGAACTTTTCTTATTCAATAAAGTTTTAAAAGGGGGAGAGAGGTGTTATATTTTAATACTATCAAAAGGGAGAAAAAGGCGATGACATTGAAACTTGATTATTCATATTTAATGATGTATAAATTAAATCCTTTTATGATCAAGAGAATTTGTTTTGAAATTTAAAGAAAACTTTTTGATCTTCAAACAAACTTTTAGAAACTTTTTAAAATTTTTCAAGTTTTTATCAAAATGGGTGTTCTGATGCTTTTTTAAAAAACTTGAAGTATTAAAAATTGGTGACTTAAGTGTTTGTAAAAGTTAGTCTCTATAAGGGTTCTTTGAGCCTAAAGATTTGGTTTGGCTAGCTCTAGAAACAAAAAAGTTATAGAATGAATGCAATCTATTAGGCTAGGGAATATATTAGTTAAATCCCAAGTCGAAGAAACATAGGTTAGTTAAGTATGGTTAGCTAACTATTAGGCTAGGGAATATATTAGTTAAATCCCAAAACAAAGAAATATAGGGTAGTTAAATATGGTTGGCTAACTGATTATGTTAAGAAACTAGTCTTACAATAGTAAGTTTATATGTTTAACAAGCATTAAAGTGGTTTTAGGTATAAATATATCACAATTGAGTTGCGAAAATAACTTTTGATATAATAGAGAGTTGTTAAGAGTCTTAAAAGGCTACAAAGTGTATGTTAGCATTACATCAATAATTCATTAATATAAAAAAAAGATAAAGGTGTTAAGGTATTTATGGTTTTGCCAATATATCAATTGGGAAGAACACCTTGAACAATTCAGGATTCATCTTCATTCAAGGTAAAACAAGATGATAGTAAGGGTTCTTCTTTGCTCATACTAAAGAAGATTTTTGGTGGAAGATTTTCTTTTTCAATCTTTTAAGGAAGAGAAATAATGAAACTAAAACTAAAACTCAAAGAGTTGACATAAGCTAAAGGATGTTTGATTGAACCACTATAAATTGATTTTGTCTCTTTTCCTATTCTATCTACTATTATTGTAGTTTTTTGTTTAAATTTTGTGTGTTTATGGTTGCTTGAATCAATTTGTATATGCATATTAAAATAACATATTCAAATAATTAGACAATTCATTCATTAATTTTTAAATGGACCAAAAGTTCATACATAAGCAATTCTCCACCCTAACTTTATGCGTTGTCTAAGGACCAATATATTTAGATATATATGTAGATATATGTATATGTATATATGTATATATGTATGTATCTATATGTATGTGTATGTATGTATATATGCATATAAATACACCACCTTAACTTTATGTGTTGTCTAAGGACCAATAATTTATTATATATATGTAGATAAATGTAATCTTACAAATTCACCACGCTTCTGCGGGCGCAAGATCATTACGACACCACAGGTTATGGCTTTATCTCCCCATAGTTCCGCGAAAGCTACTAGGTTGTTGGTGCGATTCGAAACTAGAACCATGAGGATGACCTGTAAGCTCTGATACCACTTTGCTAACGAAAACATGTGTTAGGGTTAGGGCCGAATGGATCAATTTGCAATAAGTGTAGTAGATATCAGCAAAATTTATTGATACATTTTGTCAACTTTGAATAAGATTTCTTGTAGTTTTTTATTCAGAACTCATAATAAAAGATACTGTAACATGCAAGAATTGATAAATTTAAGATTTGGTTCAGTATAAATTTATGATAATTAATACTGAAAAAGATGTGTATATATATATATATATAATTTATTATATATATGTAGATATTTGTATGTGTATATATGTATATATAGATACATATATACACATACATATATTGATCAACTATTTAATGATGTTGCAAAAGTAGGAACAAATTTTAGAACAAGGTTAAGAACTTTACCTACCATTCAATATCCCATTAATAATAGACATTCTTTTTCTGAAACAACATCCTCATTATTTAACTCACCTTCTTTATTACGATCTCAATCTTTAAGAATAGAACGGCCTCTTCGAATAATTAAAAGTGAAGAATCTGATATACCTATTAAAAATCCAACCATCGTACATTCTTCTCTCGAAACTTCACATAAAATAAATGCTTTTCAGAATCAAATTGCTGATTTAACCACCTATTTAAAACAAACATTATGAGTATTAGTCAAGAAATACATGATATAAAAGAACAATATTTACAATTAGAACATCAAATGATCGAATTATTACAAAAACAAAATACTCTATTAGAATTAGTTAGAGAATTAATAAATGAGAACAATTCACAAAAACAAAAATTTAAAAATTTTGAAGAAAAGCTTCAATTGGTATCAGAGCCTAGTCCAAAATTATCAACAATAATTATAAGACCATGGAACACTCAAATCTAGAAGAATCTTCTGCTCTTAATATTGAATCCTTAGAAACAGTAGAACGAAATATACAACAACAATTAGAAGACATTACACAATTAATGCAAAAATTAACCTTTCAGCCAAATAATCAAATAAATCAAATAACAGAAAAAGATGAAATTATACATGTATATGAATCAGATGAAGAAATTTTTGTAGAAGAAGCAAACCCCGAAAGTAGTAACACTAAAGAAAGACAAAATATCAAAAGAGAACATATAAGTGGAGATAAACGAAAAAAGGCTAATCAAGATCAAGATTCATATACATGGCAATGGACATCAGATGATTTTTTAAACAGACAAGGTTATTACAAAAAAGGAACTAAAATAAGAAAATATCCTATTGAATATACCCCAAAACATATTATAACAGGATCAGACACTACACTTAATATTGATTGTGTTACAAATCCAGAAGAACTAATTTTAGACTGGTCAAATAAAATACAACTATTATTACAAATTGAAAAACCTTTTGGAGATGTTATAAATAAAAATTCTCTTTGGAATTTTATTACTCATAAAACAACAGGAATAGTACAACGCTTTTTATTAGACAACAAAGATTATTTTAAAAATACACCTCATTATAAAGAAGCAAGAAATGATAGTACAACATTTCATGCTATAGCAATAGAAAGGGCTTATAAGATTTGGTTCCGCCCTAACCTTAATACGTGTTTTCGTTAGCAAAGTGGTATCAGAGCTTACAGGTGACTCCCACGTCTTGTGTTCGAATCATAGTAAAAACCATTCTGCGTTCCTACAGTACTGGGGTTGGTAGTTCTCCCTCAGAAGCGTGGGCTTCCGCGGAAACGTGGTGGGCTTATAAGATTTGGTTCCGCCCTAACCCTAACACGTGTTTTCGTTAGCAAAGTCCCAAAACATATTGTAACAGGATCAGACACTACACTTAATATTGATTGTGTTACAAATCCAAAAGAACTAATTTTAGACTGGTCAAATAAAATACAACTATTATATATGTATATATATATATATTAGATATTTTCGTACAATTAGCTTAGAACTAATTATATATGCATTTTGTTAAATTAAATTGATAATTATTTCATAACTTGGTTGAATTTCCAAGTGATAATTATCAAGATATTGGAATAAATATTGGTTATCATTATATGTGTTTAAGAACAAATTATAAATATGCATCTTAATGATAATCTTCAAATTATTGATTATCTGTATCAATATTCTTTGTCAAATGTCCTTACATGCATATAACTCTGGCCGACTTCCCATTTAGGATAGGAAGTGTACCTTGGATTTAATATAAGGACAATACGATGCTATACACTTTCAACTGATTGACAAGCAGATCCGTCAAGAATAGGGATCTCGAGCTTTACGTACTGTTTTGCTGTGGAAGATCTGAGACCACACTGTTCCAATCTGGAACTCTAGATATGTTCATCCACAGGCAAATGATCCACAGGTCCCAGGATCGAAACCTGGCTCTGATACCACACGGCATACCTACCACCCTGAGCTATCCAAAACTCACGATAAAGGCAGAGACATAGGGAAACCAGGGAAATACGTACTCTAAGTACGACTAATATATCCTAGACATATGACACCATCCCTCAAACAACACCTTTCTTGGAGACTGTATGCTACTCCAAAGGCGAACTATAGACCACTGACATAAGTAGTTCCATCTATGACAGACGAGACAACACACCTTTAACATGCCCCCTTGGCTTCACACAGGTTCAACTCTCATCCTTCCTCTTAGGAACCTTACTCCCTCAGTAACTACTTTCTTTCCCCGTTAATTCTAATCTCAATACAGCAGAATTGTTTGGAAGAGAACAGTCCTAGACTGTCGTAATAAGACGTTCTGATACACAAGATCCTCAGAAGAGGCGAGTGTAGAGCATACTTGTCATCATACCAAGAAAAGATGTAACAATATAAGACTACGAGTTTTCAGGAAAGAGAGATAAAACTTAAACACTCACACTTCTATTCATATATCAAACGAAGATATAATTTAAGTCTAAAAACAAAGCATGCTTACAACTGAAGAGGAACCCTGCTTTTATAGGTGAAACAAAGTTTAGAAACGTAAATCTACCTAAAGACAACATGAGTACAACTTTAGCAAAAACTACCTAACCTTATCAGAAAGGAATCTACTTTTACAAAAGTCATAAAGCAAATAGTACAAGTAACCTACTTTTGACAAAGTCTTAAAGCAAACAGTTGCCATGACAAAAAAGGAATCTTGGAATGGTGGTTGTGGGGACTACAATGAAACCTTTAATATCAAAGTTGCTTTAAGGACAAAATTCCTTTGTCACAGATGAAGAGAAAGGTTGTCTTTATCACTGGATGCGTTGGATAGAGCCATGTCATTTTCAAGTTGTGCAATTATGTCATCCAGATGTTGGCTTGGAGTCCACTGAGATAATTGAGGACTGAGAGGTGATTGAGCTGGACTCGATTGAGTGGTAGAACGACGAATAAGACAAGGAATATCACCATGTTAGAGATGAATAATATGAGAATGGACAGATAGCCATTGTCTGGTGGATGGCAAACTGATAGGTATCGATATTTCGGTATCTCCAAAATAAGGGCCAAAAGATGTGCATAGCTCTGAGGGAGTTATAGTGGGGAACTGGTTGAGCTGGTCTAACTCATAATGTAGTTTAGCAATAAGTTGATTAGCTTCAAGGGGCCAATCAGTAGTATTTTTCCAATGCTGAAGATGAGTTAAAGTGCACATATGTCTAGTAGAACTCATACAATAGGAACGATGAATAATATAGATAGCATAAGCATATGTCTAGTAGAACTCATGCAATATGGACGATGAATAATATAGATAACATAAGCTTTCCTTTCATGAATATCAAGATCCCATAATCCATGCTGAGTTAATATTCTTGACATATCAATGTGCCATTTATCAAGAGGCTGAAACCATTCCAAAAATGTCCATAAAAGGGATTTGGATTATGTTGGATCCGAAAGGTGGCGATAGACATGAAGAGGTGATAATGAGATCGAACAAGCATACATGGCAGATAAAGACCAGAAGTGCCAAAGAGTTGCATCATGAAGAGTATCATAAATATGATACATAACCTTATAAGGAACAAAAATATCAAAAGGACTGGGAGTGGGTAGAATGTCATTATGGAGGAGAACAAGATGCATGTAATAAAACAAACTCTGACTTAAAAGAGGGAAAAGCTCTGTTAGACTTGTAGGAGGAGTTCTAAACAGAGGTGGAAACTCTTTTTGGGTTTTCGCATATCGAGAAAACTCCATAACTACAAACAAAGGAATAACACAAGAAATAGAAGAGGAAATGAGCAAGAGAGGTCTCTGTGGTCGTGAAAGAAAGTCTGCAAGGATATATTTATAGTGAAAGAAAATATGCACAAACCATGGAAGGATGTTATAAGGAGGCCATGGTGGATGTTGTGTCAACAAGGTAGCAGTGTCAGATGTGCTGGGTTGTCGAGTGTCAAGGATCTTGAAAAGTGAAGGATTCTGACATATATGTTTGAGATGCTTGACAGCTTTGGTCTACTCCAAAGTTCAAGATGGTTGATTCTTTTTCAAAAGTTTTGATAAGCATGAAATATAAGCCGCCACGTTAGGAATGAAATCTTTGATGTAATTAACAATCCTGAGGAATTATTGTATCTATTTCACAGTGAAATTTTCATCTGGAAATTGCAATAGTTCTTTTGCAATATGTAGACCAGGCTGGTAGAATCCATCTTTGAATTGCATACCCAGAAATTCAATATCTGTAGTGCCAATAGTGCTTTGAGAACAATAAGATATCATCTATGTAGATCAGTGCACTGTGGAGGATAGGCTCATAGATTTTGATAATGGATCGCTGAAATAGTGATGGGGCAACTTTAAGTCCAAATGGCATAACAGTCCATTGATACTGTGCATTGGGAATGCATATTGCAGTTTTATAACGTTCTTCAGGGTGAATACCCAATTGCCAAAAACCTGTCTTAAGGTCAAACTTTAAATAGATAACAGTTTCCTTAAGAAATAGTAACTGTGTACTAATTTTAGGCAGAGGAAACTTATCATCTTACAGGAATGCATTCAGAGGTTTGTAGTCAATGACTAATCGTTTTTTTTCTCTCTTCTGCTCTAAACGTTTGTTGACATAGAATGCTTGACATGCCCAATATGACTTGGTAGGCTCAATCAATCCTTGCTTCAGTAAGATAGCACACTCATCTTGTGCGAGCTTCAAATCTTCAGGGTTCATCCCTAGATGAATTGCTTTTGTGGGGTTGATATCCTCATTTTTCTTAAATAGTAGACTTATGAAAAAGTCAGCATTTTTCCACAGAGGATATGGATGAGTAAACTGTGCATGAGATTTAGGACAATAATCTAACAGTTTATCTCGTATTGCAGTGTACTGTGTAAGAACTGAGCTAAGTTCAAACACATTAGTAAGAGCACTGTATGGATTGAATAGGTTTCAATACCTGAGGCCTGTAGGTAGGATTTGCAAAGGTGAGGCTTTACTGTATACTTCCATTCCAATCAATATGTCTGGGCCAGGTAGGTTGTTGCCAAGAACTTTGGTCCATATTGTACACTGAGGAAAGAATCTGAGTCCGAATCTTTTCTTTGAAAAAAGCCCTATCTTGAAAGAATTGTCGTCAGCTGCTGTGAAATATTCATCATGGGAGGTCTATGAGTCAGAAGGCAAAATGTTGGGCTTCATGATCGTACGATTGGATCCAGTATCCATAAACCCAATAGCTCTGATGGGTCGATCATATTTATCCTATTGAAAAACATGGATCTGAGCATAAGGCTTCAATACTGGTGTACGATATATCTTCTTATAGGTCTGTTGTAGCATGTAGATTGAATCATCTGACTGTGTATCAGTGGATTCAGATTCTGTAGAAACAAAAACATCAAACTTCGTGTCCTCGTCTTCCTGAGGTTGTTCCTCAATAAGATCTTCAAAGTTGTTAGAAGAATGTATTGGAAGAACTGATTCCATATGTTCTAATAATTTGATATCCTTCTTAGATTTGTGAGGACATTCACGTGCGAAGTGACCTGGTTGTCCACAAAGAAAGCATCGAGTGGCTTTCTGTCTATGAGAAGATTTCTTGAAGAACCTTATATGATGAAGTTTTGGGCCATGACGTTGGCTACGTTTGGTTCTTCTGAATGGTGTAGAATCTTCCTTCTTTCTGTGGAACTTTCTCCTTTTATAGTAGACTTGAGCAAGATGAGCTTTCTTCTTGCTATTGCACTCACAAGTCTTTTTATCTTTACACTTGATATGGAGATATGGCTTCTTACAAGCCTGTTTCAGGACTGGACCGCCTTTCATTATATTCTTGAATAAGGCATGTTGATCATATAACTTATCAAAAGACGATAAAGCAAGCTGATAGATTTCTCTAAGAGATATATTTGCAATATCACGTTGTAGAGAAACTATGGTCCTTTGTAACTCTGGCTGTAATTCATCTAGAAGGGATGAAATAAAAGTGTAACGAAGATTAACATCGTTCTATCCATTCAAAAGATAATACATGTTCGTCATTCTCTTGTAATGTTTTTGAATGTCTCGTTTATCAAGAGAGCAGCATTTCATCAAGAAATATTCTTGACGGATCTGCTTGTCAATCAGTTGAAAGTCACCAATAAATTCCTTGTGAATGATTCCAAGGAGAGCTCTGACAGTAGTGACTTAGATATACTGAAGTCGTTGATAATCATTTATACTTTGCCACCATTCTCGCAAAGTACCAGTGGAACGAGAAATAAACTCAGACAAAATATCCTATAAAGGATGATTAGGTCGAGTCATCTGTAAGTCAATCCATGCACCAAATTCATGTAATCGATCTCTCCATTTTTTAG
>JANQAP020000147.1:4723794-4742059 GCA_026874005.2 Erythroxylum coriaceum
GGAAAGGTTCCATCTATAAACCCTAATTTCATCTTAGCTCCTAGGGCAATTTTCACAGATCTACTCCAGCTCAAAAATTTGCTCCCATTCAGTACTGCAGTAACTAAACTCATACCTGGATAATCTGAACCTTGAAGATACATCTAATTCTCTTCATGCATACCTCGTAATCGGGGGTCCAGTGTTGAGCCAGTACGAGATTCCGCAGAGACACCTTCCATTATCACGAAAAACGCAGGTTGAAGTCACAGTTGTAGATGTTGAATCAAAAAACACGAAACCCTAGCTTTTCGATTCGTCAAGATAAGCTTCTTTCTTCACCACCGAAGAAAATACAGCTACCGAAGATCTCCAACACTCTCCTTTATGTTGTATTTAGCTCGAATCGGCCTTCAGTAATGATCAATCACCGGGATCGTTACTGCTCTGATACCATGAGCAGAAGGTTCGAGCGAGGAAGAGAAAGAGTGTAAATAAACTAGCTTTTGTTTTTATTATATCGTATGTACTGTACAAAGTTAGATTTTATAAGATATACAACTGAACTAAAAAACTATACAAAGCAGAAACTACACTTTATTATGTACAAGCTTAAAACGACAACACTTTCATTTATTAAAACAACATAAACAACTATCTTAACAATACTTAGGAATAAATTATAGCAGCCTAAAAATTAGTAATGAGCAGGGAGAAGACGAGCAGTTAATGGCGGTGAGCGGGGAGAAGATGAGTAGTTGATGTTTTGAGATAGCAACGGAGAAGTCGAGCGACAATGGATAAAAGATGAACAGTGAGAAGACGAAGCGACAATGAGCAGAAGATGAGGTCTAAACAGCAACGAAGAAGAGGATGGAAGTGGAGAAGATAAATGCGATAAGCGACATCGTTGGCAATGATGATAGTGAGTAGAGGAGAGATTGATAGAAGAGGCAAATAAGGACTAAGTTGAAGAGAAGATATGAAATTCTAAGAATATGAATACGAGAAAGACAAACATCGGACAATATCTCAATTGAGGTTGAGAATAGAATTTAGTTTTTTTAGTCCTTAATATGATAGCTGAAATTTAAATTCTATTAATGGTATTTGTGTTTTTCTGTGAAGAAAAGAAAATCAAAGATACATAGGATGGTGAAAGTGAAACGGAGAAATGACAGAAACTTTGCGATAAGGTAGAAAACAAAGGAATAGCGAACCCAACTGTTTGAGAGATCGATAGTTTCGGCTTTCTTTATAATTGTAAGATTACTTTAGGTAAGCCGATACTGAAAGAAAGTGAAAGCCAACTGAAGCAAACAAACAAAACAGACTCAAACGAACCAAATAATCGATCGAACCAAAATTAATAACGTAAAACTAATCGAATCCGAAAGAAAAAGAAAAGAAAATCCCACAAGAGGCAAAGTAAGCGTGCGTGTGGAGAGAGAGAATGAGAAGGAAGCGGGGTTTCTGGTTCCTCGATCGGAGTTCTTCCCAAGTTTAACGTAAGTTCTTCCTTTTTCTTTTTGCAAAGCAATTAGCATTGTTTATTGTTTGCTTAACATTCACAACAACAACTTGTGAATAATTCAATTATGCCCTTGCTTTGGGGAGGAATTATTTTTGGCGAACTGACGACTTTCTGCAGGCATATATGTCTGTCTAATTCAACGGGTGGTTTTCCACAGAAGTTGACACTCTGGATTTTGCTACTGTGGAAAGACTAGGTAGTTAAATGACAAGGGTTACACCATGTTAGCTCGACGACTTACTGAATGACGTTTGTTTCGTCTTAATAAACAGAGATTTGAGCTGAAATTGTTTGATTTCATGTTTATACTTTGCTTTATCGTGTTTTCATTGTATTTAGCATTTTATTCAATGGAAAATTTCTTGCTTGGTTTAAAACAACAGTGATGGCCTCTCCATGTTTCCATTTGGGAATCGATTACCATTTTGATTACTAACTGTGCAGGTGTATTCCTAATGCAGCCTGTCTCTGCTTCCGCTCAAATTGAGATAAGTATGAAGGGTTTGTTACAGCCTGCCTAGTGATTAGGAAACGGACTAAAATTCTACATCATGGATGTTAGGGATATAGATGCTGAGGTAAAAAAAGGAGATTACCCTATGGCAGGGGAAAGTGACTGTAATGAATCAGATGAACATAATTTAATTGATAAGTCTACAAACAGAGTGGTGAGAAATGAGGGACATGATAGAATATATTTACCTCATGTTGGTATGGAGTTTGAATCAGAAGAGGCTGCAAAAACATTCTACGATTCGTATGCCAGGCATATGAATTTCACCACTCAGGTTGGTCAGTTTACACGTTCCAAGCCTGATGGACCAATTGTTACATGGGAATTTACATGTTCTAGAGAGGTGTTCAAAAGAAAGAATATAGAGAGTTGCAATGCAATGCTAAGGATAGAGAGAAAGGAGTCAGAATATTGGGTTGTAACTAAATTTGTAGAGGACCATAACCATTCTCTAGTAGCACCTAGCAAGGTTCATTATCTTCGACCTCGGAGGCATTTTGCTGGTGCTACAAAAAATGTGGCTGAAATGCTGTATACGTCTGGTGACATCTATGTTTCCATGGACGGAAATCGTTTATCTTATGAAAATGATGTTAGAAATTCCTTCCCTGTAGAACCCAATTGCCAAGATAGAAAAATTACATCTACACCAGCAAATTATGTAAGGCCTCCAAGAAGAAAAAGGACCCTAGGGAAGGATGCTCATAATCTCCTAAATTATTTCAAGAAAATGCAAGCAGAGAATCCTGGCTTTTATTATGCAATACAACTTGATGATGAGAATTGCATGACTAATGTCTTCTGGGCTGATGCCAGATCAAGGGCAGCCTACAATCACTTTGGTGATGCAGTAATTTTTGACACAATGTACAGACCAAATCAATATCAGGTTCCATTTGCTCCTTTCACAGGGGTAAACCACCATGGTCATACGATATTGTTTGGTTGTGGATTGCTTCTAGACGAGTCTGAATCTTCCTTTGTTTGGCTATTCAGGACCTGGTTATCTGCAATGAATGAACAGGCCCCTGTTTCTTTCACTACAGACCAAGACAGAGCCATCCAAATGGCAGTTTCTCAGGTGTTTCCAGAAACTCGCCATTGCATATGCAAGTGGCACATTTTGAGAGAAGGTCAAGAAAGGTTAGCTCATATATACCTTGCTCATCCTTGTTTCTATGGGGAGCTCTATAGCTGTATCAACTTTTGTGAGACAATTGAGGATTTTGAATCAACATGGTGCACCCTTCTTGACAAATATGATCTTCAAAAGAATGAGTGGCTTCAGGCTGTGTATAACGCTCGGAAACGGTGGGCACCAGTTTACTTTCGTGGCACTTTCTTTGCTGCACTTCCATCAAATCTAGGTGTAAGCTCGTTCTTCGATGGGTATGTGAATCAACAGACAACTATATCTCTATTCTTCAAGCAATATGAAAGAGCTCTAGAGCATTCTTTAGAAAAGGAAATTGAAGCAGATTATGATACAATCTGCACCACACCAGTGCTCAGAACTCCATCACCAATGGAACGACAGGCTGCAAATTTCTATACAAAAAAGGTGTTCTCCAAATTTCAGGAAGAACTAGTTGAAACTTTTGTTTATACTGCTAATAACATCGAGGGTGATGGAGTGATCAGTAAGTACAGGGTTGCCAAATATGAACATGATGACAAGGCATACATAGTGACATTGAATATCTCAGAGATGAAATCTAGTTGCAGCTGTCAGATGTTCGAGTACTGTGGTGTTCTCTGCAGACATATATTAACTGTCTTTACAGTAACAAATGTTCTTACCCTTCCATCACAGTACATATTGAAAAGATGGACAAGGAATGCCAAATCTTCGGTTGGAGTGGACGAACAGAATACAGATTTACAGGGAATTGAAAGTCTGACCACACGCTTTAACAAATTGTGCATGGAAGCCATCAAATTTGCAGAGGAAGGAGCAGTTGCGGCTGAGACTTACAATGTGGCAATCAATGCTTTAAGAGAAGGTGAAAAAAAGGTTGCGTCTATAAAGAAAAACGTTGCTAAGATCACACAGCCTCTGCACAATGCAAGTGGAAATAGCCAGGAAGCCAATAACAAGAGAACACCTTTATCAGTTTCTGATATTGTCCCATCATTGTGGCCCTGGCAAGATCCGATGCCTCAACAGTTCAATCTCAATGATATGGGAGTTCCTGTTGCTGATCTGAATCAACCCAATGTGGCCCCTGTGTCTATCAAATGTGATGGTGGCCTTTCTGATAACTCAGTATGAAGTAACAATGTGATTTTGACATTCAGCATGTGTTTTGTTCTTTTTACATGGAAGGATCTTTTAATGGTTCCTTTGTTAAAATTATCTAGGTGGTTCTTACTTGTTTTAAGTCCATGACTTGGAGGATAGAAAATAAGCCCAATACACCATCTGGAAAGGTAGCTGTAGTCAAGTTGAAGGTATGTCACCTTGCCTTTCCAGGAGCAGATACCACTTGTATCTTGTAACATATTACTAATGCATATTTGTTTTAATAGTTCATGGGGTGATGCAAACTGCTATAAACTATTTGATCCTTCATTGGGTGTTAATAGTTGAAATGTTTTGCAATTTCTGACAAAACATCTAGCTAGAATTTACCTGAGAGTACCTTTAATTTGGTGCATGATACACTGTAGAACATTATATTGGATAATTCTATAATTTAGTTCGAAATTTTGGTTAATGATTTACAAGTAAGAAGATATGCTTAAATGATACTCATTTTAAAAATATCACTTCATTTTGAAAGGCTTCCTTTTGATAACTAAGGCCTTGAGTATCAAATATTGTTGACTTCTAAATGTTGTCCATTGCCAAAATGTTGGAGGCTAGTTAACTGTACCAATTTTTACGTCTACAAATCAAGTGTGGAAAACATCAGGTGATTGAGAACAATATAGATCCTTTGTTACTAGTATCTATCATTGTCTGCACTAGTCTGTTAACATCTTTATCACTTTCAGCTGCAAGATTATGGAAAAGTTCCATCAGGGGAGTCCGAGGTGCATTTTAGATTAACAAGGGTCACACTGGAGCCAATGTTGAGATCCATGGCCTATATTAGCCAGCAGCTTTCAACACCAGCCAATCGAGCTGCTGTCATAAATCTGAAGGTATTCCAGTTTAAACATTGTAACCCCTTCTTTCTTGCCTATGCTTATGTGATTTTTTTAATAACTTACCATTGCAGGATTTAGTGTTCTTAACCTACAACCTGATATAAACAGGTGTTTTGGATTTCATTTTGTTCAAAAACTTTAGGTGACCTTCAAATGTAATTAGGGAGGATATTCTTAAGATACTCTCTCGGAGGTTACAGAACAATTCGAGTTAAGTACAGGGTTTCATTTCTCATCACATTTTTCTTGATGTTAAAATATTAATCCTAGTCAGTATCAGAAACTGAAACATATTTTCGTGTGAGAAAATAATGTTCCATCTTTCTTTCTTTTCTCCCATCTCTATTTGAGGCTTAGTGGGCCGTAGGCTACACAATAAGAAATGTAAAGGATATGTGAGGCACACATTCTGATGGACAATTTCTTTTCTTAGCAAATGATAAGTTAATATTAACATATGACATCAATTTGGAATAATGTGCTGTTATAATTTGTTAAAATTTATTAGGAGAAAGGCTTCCTATGTTCTGGTGGAGATCTCTAATCGAATGAATAAAGTTATGATCTTCCTTTGGATATTTTTAGAAGGTTTTAGGAAATCATCCACTCATTTTTGCCATCTATTGTAATAATATCTTTATAATGAATAGTTTGGTTACATCCGGTTATCTTGGGTTTATTGAGTAAATGTAGCATGAGCTTTTGAATTACCTAGCTATCGTTCCATTTTGCTCATGGCATTTCAACTAAGAAGTATATTTTTCTGATTTTTGAAACTTGTTCATATCAACGAGTGTAATTTCTTGAGATGTGTTTTGCTCTATGCATGTAGAAGGCAGAATGTTTCTGACTTGTATAAATTTTCGCATCTGTCTTAGCTTCAAGATGCCAAGACAACAACTGGGGAAACAGAGGTGAAATTTCAGGTTTCCAAAGACACACTAGGCTCCATGATGAGATCAATGACATACATCTGTGAGCAACTATGAGAGTGTAAATGAACTTGTACAACTTGGTTTCTTGATCGAGTCATTTTAAGTGGTTGCATTCTCTCTTTTTCATATGAAAGATCCATTCAAAGTTGGGAAGTTTTTCAAGAGTGTGAGCCTGGGAAAATTTGAAGAGAAAAGTTGATTACCACCTTAAAGGGGAGAGACGAGTACAACACGAGAGAGTATTGATTCACTCTTAATTTGTGCATCTTACCGTGTAGTTAGACTTTCATTTATAGTTATGCTTTCATATTTAACTCTCCAAATATATGTCCAAGAGGTCTAGATATTCTTTCTGATCAGTTTCCTATAGGTTTAGCAATGATCTGTATCAAACAATAGGTAGGATGTTCAAAATTTTCTTCGAGAAAGGCTGATCTGGATTCAGATGTACATCTTGAAAAGCTTGTGACGTCATCATGTGAATTTTCAGTTAATATTATTTGGCCATTATTAGCAGCTAGTTTTGGTACCTATTTGACATTTTCAAAGCTTGAATTAAGCTGTTCTTGAATAGAATTTGTACCTTTAACACTATTTATGGATTCCTCCTAACAGTAAGTGGGAAACTCCCGTTCAGGCACAACTGAGGACATATACAGCGACTTTCACTTTCAAATGATTTATATTTCTGCTTTTTGAGACGAATGTTCAGCATTTTTGGATCTGGTGATAGTTCAATGTTTCAAAGTTTAAATTAGAGGCTTGTCGCTAAAATTGCAACTATGATATCAATAGTACGGAACAGCAAAAAGATTCTTCACCTAAAAGTTTCAAAAAGGATATTGTCTCAATAAAATCTGTTATCTGGTATGTGTTACAGTAAACTCTAAATTCTAAGTAAACAAAACAATCAACTAAGCAGTGTCAGCCTCTTTGTTCGAGGACATCACTAACCATCTAAATATGATTTAGTACATCTTAAAAAATAATATGAAGGGTTGTGAAAAGTTAAAAATGCCTCTCACTTTATTAATATAATTTTTAACATTAAATAATTGAAAAGTTCCTGAAGCTAACATGTTTCTTACTGTTAATTGCATTTAACTCTCTTAATTTGCACATCACAACACAATGCATTAATGACTACGTGTTAGGCACTAATAATCGCATTTGATATTTTATTGGTCCTTATGTAGCACATGAAAGGGAGAGGGAGCAAATTGTATGTGTTTACTTTTTGTTCTATTCAAAATTTAATGAAAGAATTATTTATTTTGATGAATCGTTATGATAAATTCATATAAAATAATTTTATAATAAAAAATATTAGTAAATGAAATAGTGAAAGAGATATATAATTTATTTATAGTGGTTTAGCCAAATAATTATTGACTTACATCCAATTTTAAAGATCTACTTAGGAATTTATTATCTTTTTTCAATGGATAAGAGGAACCTTTTAGTCAACATCTTTTATATTATGCAACGGGTGAAGAGAAATACTAATATTTGTCTTGTTTTTATCAAAGTGAAGACTAATCTTATACAAATATTATTCAAGATCAAGAGGAATCCTTACATAGAGTATTCTAAGCAATTTTCTTAATTGCTACACTAACACAATCATGTACAACTCTCTTTCTTTCTTATACCACTGAACTAAAATTCAATATACATAGTCAAATGCTCTCTCTAACCTTGTAAAATTTTTAACAACTCCCTCGTCTATCAATGGCTCTTCCCACGACTCAACTATGATCTATTTATATCTTAAACTAACTCAAGTAATTATTAAACACACAAACTAGTTGTTTTAAGTAGTTTTTAGTTAATATTTGTTAGTTGTAAAACCTTTGACTAACCTACCGGCAAGCTACACCCCTAGCCAGATAGAATTCACCCTTTTGGTTTTGAAACTTATCACCAACTAGTCGACAGACCATCAATTGGCCCATCAGTTAATTAATGGTCTAAAAGGTTGCAAAGCACTCATTTTTGTATTTTTTTTGACTCTTTGTCCGACTAGCTTATCCAAATCCTTAGACTAGATAAATCCTAAAAGAAACCAACCTTAAAAATTCAACTCCAAAGTCTTTTAAAAGATAAAAATACGCTCTTTTGGAAAAACCTGACTTAAATTCCCAAAAGGTACTTTGATGATCAAAAGAGTTCTCTTTAAAATCTTCTCAAACTTTCTCTTAATTATAACAAAGTATATACGTTATGTCCTACGTATAAATGACTATACAATGATTGATTCCCTAGTTTTTCAAAATGACAAAGATAAGGTTATAAGAAGGATTACAATGAATTGTTATAACTTAAGGTGGTTGATTCCACCTTTTTCTTAATTCTTCACTTAAATTTCCTTAAATCTCTCTTGAATTTCATATATATTCTACTTTACTTATTTTCTTCATCATTTGATTGCTTAGTTGATTCAATGAACTCTTTTTCACACTTTACCTTTTTGTTGAATTTGATCTGTCATATATTGATTGATTTCATTATAATATAACAAGTAACATCATGAAAATAAATTCATTAATAGCAATATGTTCTATTATCACTAAAACCATAGGTTAACATTGCCTTTAGTCCAAACCTTTCTTCTTTTTTATGATAAAAAATTAGTGATTTGTACAAATTAAATGATATTAAATAAGCTCTAGCTATGTTAAAGCATACTAAATATGAATATAATGTATGTTCTCCCTTAATTTATATCCTACTAAATATGAATGATCAACTTTTAATATCACTAATCTGTCTCCTTTTTTATTAACATTAAAATTGGTATGGTACAAAAAGATAAAAGTATCAAAAGGGAAAAAATATCTTCTCTCTTTTTTTAAAAAATCTATCATATGGGTTAAATGGCCATGCAAAGTGTCAAAAAATGATCAATTTTCAAACAAGTTAATGTATCAATTCAAAGATCAGTATATCTTTCTCCCGTTATATACATGCAACAATACTTTCCCACCCAAATGTATATGCCAAGTAGATATGCTCAAATGTTAATAATGGGAAAGTAATTATATATCTCATTTTATATACCATTAATAGTTATTGCCTTTCTTTCCTTAATTAGTTTAACAACTATATTTTATATCAATTTCTTTGTCTTATATAAGTGTTTATTTGTTGGTCCCTTTGAAATCAATTGTTGGAAATGCCATTTTTGTTCCTCAGTTGATATCAATGGATATGATATCATTTGTTAGTATTCATCTGATTCCACTTAATATTAACTTGCAAGGCAAAATAATTCTATATGTTTTAGGTACCCATATAAATTTAGGTCCTTCGGGCTAATCCTTTACATTTTTTAAGCAATATTCTTTCAATTTTACTTAACAAGAATTGTTTTGAAAAGAATTTCTTTGGGTATGTATGTAATCGCCACAAAATAACATCTCACAAGATAAAGAATCAAAAGTATTAGTGCCATGTGAGAAAGAACTACAAGAAGATGCCATATGTATATTTCTAGGTCTTATTTGGATATATTAGTGAATGGGAGCTCCCTTTTATATATGTTTTGGGAGAGAGAGGGGGATGAAGCTCTCCTTTTATGACTATAAGACCTACTGCATGATTTAACATATGGTTATTACATAATAGACACGTAGAAAACGTCAATCAAAGGATGAAAAGATTGTGATACCCTAATATCCCTTAGGAGGATATAAAGGTGTACACAAAACAGACCTAGACAATCCAACAATTCCCAGAGATAGGACAAACACACATCAAAATTCATATAGTTACCTGTGTTAACAAACTTGCTCACATTCTTCAAAGGGGTTTATACAAGTAACAAATTACACATATCATATCCATACATTGAAAATCTCATCATAAGTTATGGTTATTATAGGCCATTTACATATTCAAAACTTCGTGAGTCTTACAAGCATTTACTACAAAATTCTTTCTTAATATTTATGATTACAACACAATGTTTAGATACAAAATCTTCCAAAATTTTACACATCCTTCTTTGGCCATTGCGATTGTCCCAACCTTAACCCTACTTATCATGACCTACAAGGAGGAAAAACCACTGTGCTAAGCATATAACTTAGTGGGGAATAATGATGCAAGAAGGAGGCTACTCACAGCAGTCGCCTAACATTCACATGCAAATAATTCATGACATTTAAGTGATGTAAAATACATTATAAAATAAAAGTCATGAAATATCTTAATACACATAATGATATTTGAATATGAAATTTAGAGATTATTCAAAATATAATTTTTCATTAGAACAGAAAAACATTAGAACGTATACAAAATTGTCTGCTAATTTCTTCAGAGATGGTAACGGGAATATAATAGAAGATACCTATGATTAGTATCTACTAAAGAGGCAATAGCCACTAAAACAGAAGAGACATAAGTCTCTAAAATACAAGAAACCGTAGTATCTCAAAACAAAAGCAGTTGTAGACCCTTCTAGGCATGCCTATTTACCTAAAACTAAGACTTGGTAGGTTAAAACTAACCATCAGAACATTATAATTACATTTCATAATCATAACAAATTCATAACATACAAACTCATTCCCTTATGCTTGCATTATAATTTGAAAATAGTTATCATGCCCAATCTTATTTAATATACTTAATGATCATATTCCTTTTCAATAATACATAAATGAAGTCATTAAGGTATATACAAATTACATGCATGATGAGTATCATATTACCCTTATAAATGGGTTTGCTAAGTTTCATTGACACCCAAAAAGGTTCAGATGAAGTTCAGTGGCATTTGGGTGATGAAAATTCATGTTTGGGATAAAATGGGGTGATACACGACTGACACTCGCAGCCATGCATGGCCAATTTCTAGCTTTTCTCAAAATAGGTTTCCAGGTCCATTTTGTATGGCCATTTTAACCTAGAAACTGGGGTTTTTAGGCAAAATGGACTTCTAGACAAATGTTCCTCTGTATCTTAATTTTCTAATGATATAAATTTAATGAAAATTTGTTAAGTATTCTGGGATTTATACATAAAACACTATAGGCTATTCTAAAATAGAGACAACAGCCTGAACTCAACTTCAAGCCAAAATTTAAAAATCTTAGAGGTATAATCAAATTTCAATTCCTTCATGAAAGTTTTATGCCTATTTCTCTAGTTTAATCTCCAATTGTAATTATCCAATTTGGAAACATATGGCCAAATTACAAAAGTCTAATCAGTGGAACTTATCCATTCAGCTAGGTACACATCCTAAATCAACTAACTTCAGGCTTATCGTGTAGGAGCAAAACAAAAACACGTCTAATTTAACCAAAAACATCCTATTTGCCTATGGAATACTTCTTTTACCAATTCCCCTCACATCAAACTCGTAAATTCTGGCAAACATATAAAAAATTTCCATACCTTTGCCTTAGTCTGAGGTCTTCTCCTCCTTTACACATAACACACAAATTCAAAACTCATCTTCAACAATTACATACGCATAACAAAACCCTAGATGAAAATGAGGTGAGGAAGGAGTTAATTTTCATATCAATACATGAAATTAACTTACCTTAGACTTCAAATACACCAATTTCTTGTCTTTCTTTCAAAATCCTCTTTCAAAATCAAATTTAGTATGAATTTTGATGTAGAGAGGAGCTCAAAATTTTGAATTTGGAGTGTTAGGGTCGACCTCATCTCATCCTCTTCATATTTATATCTAAATTTTATGGTGTGTAGAGTGACAAGTGGCTAATTCCCATTGGTTCCTACTTTTCACTTTTCATTAACTACAATTTGGCCACACCTTTTTTAATTCCATGTAATTGGATGCCATCTTAATTCATTTAGCATTTTAGCCCATGATTAATTTATATTTATGCATACGTAACACAATTAACGTAAATTATTGAATTACCCCCAACAATTCTATTAATACCGATTGTTTCCTATACTAAGCACTCACTTTCATATTCTTTAACACCCACTACATGTACTTTAACGGATATGACACATTCCTAATAGGTTATAGTTTGGGGCCTTATAAAGATTTAGTTATAAAAAAGTGTGTGTTGATAGACATTAACCAAAATGTTCAAGAGTGGTCCCTTTTACAAGGTTTGATGAACAAGATAACCTATTTGAAAATATGATACGTATTTCCTACATTTGGAGGCCTGAAGCTACAAATCAAGCTTGCATATGGAAGATAATAAGTATGAAATTTGACACAGGAAGATATGACCCTAAGCATCAAAATTGTGGGAAGGATGTTCTTGAAGTGGTGATCTATTATAACTCCCCTAGCAAGCTTGTAAAGAAAATAATATATCGAAAAGATGCAAGTACCATCATTTCTAATGTTGAGTGCCTTAAATAGATGAATGGTGACCCAGTGTTAGCATAATCTACTCATTTTTTAAATGAAAACACAATTAGTTAATCATAATAGAATAATGAACTGAGTAATAAGGATTCCAAAACCCCTTAGACAAAAAAAAATTACGATAAGTAACACCTCTGATGAAGGAAGGGAAGAACCTTCCCTAATATTGACTTAGATTCACAGGCATATTAAGTAGATAATACAAATTTATACACACTGTGAGGAGGAAATCTAGTAGAGAGAAGATACTCCTCTCTTCCTCTAAATAATGTCAATTGTCTTATGGAATTTCAAAGGGCTCAAGAGCTCCTCCAAGTAATATACACTACTTGACTTTCTTACTACTCTAAAGCCATGCCTGGTAGGTTTGCTAAAGACAAAGTTGGATGAAAATAAATGTAAAAATCTAGAATTTTTCTTGTACACACTGACAGGTGATTACCAATCATTAATGCCACATCTATGGGAGATTTTGGTCGGTTTTGATCCCAATAGACTTGATATCCTTCTTTTCTCTTATAATAATCAACTTATACACCTATTAACTTAAATGAAACCTGATAGAAAGAAAATGTTACTTTTATATACGACTCTAGTCATTTTGCTTAAAGAATAGTCTTATGGAATAAACTCAAAAAGCATAGCTTTACTTTTAACTCCTAGTATATAATTTAAAGAGATTTCAACAGTGTGTTATACCCCTCAAAGGTTAAAGGCCATGCTTGTCTAAGGAATTACATAGCATATTTCAAAGATTGTGCATGTTCCTTATAAGTAATTGATCTTTATTTAGAGTAATATATAGAAAGGAGCTTTTTTCTTGAGGAAAAAAAATTGATAGAGCTCTAATCAATGCTTAATGACTTTTAAAAGTTCCTTCAACAAAGAAAACTTCTTATAACCCTTATTTTTTGATCACTCTCCAATTGTTATGTATGATTGGAATATTGAAAAAAGGATTTGTTTCCTATTCAGATTCAATAATTAGCTTACACATATTAAGGAGTTTGAATAGGCACTCTTAAAGGATATTGATACAAACTTCCATGGGCACAAAATGTATATTTTCTCAAGAAAATTACAAAAGGTGAAGGAACAACTAAAAATCCTTAATGGAAAAAAAGGATTAGGAACATAATGACTAATGTTGTTATAGTTAGAGCTAAATTAATATCCAAGCATTGATTTACTCACATCCAACATATGGGAAGATTTAGGAAGAGGAAAAGGAAGCTTTGATCAATTACAACCAGGCATTATCTATCAACCAATCCATTTTTTGGCAGAGGTCTAAAGTATAATGGCTTACTGAAAGAGATAGGAACTCATCTTTTTTCCACAAATTTATACTTTTAAGAAAGAATATTAATAAAATCACTACTCTAAAGAGGGATATTCAATCTTTTGTAGAATATTAACACCAGATGAAATAGGAGACTCATCATTACTTCATCTCAGCTTATGGTTCTACTCTTAATTATGCTTCCTTACTGCAATTAATTAGCTTTATCTTCAAGGAGCAACTTAATCCTCAATAGAAAGAATTTCTCATTAAGCCCTTGGGCTGCTTTTGCTCTTAATCCTAATAAAGGCTCAAGACATGATGGATTGAATTCTTTTTCCTTTTGAAAGTCTTATCTAATACTTAAAGACTTGATAGTAAGAGTTGTGATAGAGTTCTTAACTAATGGTAAGTTGCTTAAGGAATTAAATAAGACATTTTTGTACTTGATTCCTAAAGTACAATTTCCTCAAACCTTGAAAGAATTCAAGCCTATTTCATATTGTAACACTCCTTATAAAGTCATTTCTAAGATGATTGCAAATAAATTCAAAGACATTTTGGCAAACTATATTAATCCATCTTAGGGTGCATTCATCAAAGGAAGAGTTATTGGGGATAACATCTTATCAGTGAAAAAACTTCTTAAAAACTATAACAAGAAGCAAACTAGTAAAGATTGTGCCATAAAATTGACTTTTATAAAGACTTTGATACAACATATTGGAAATTTATTATCAATTCATTGAGAGCTTTTGACTTTCTAAATTTTTTTATGCAATTAATCAAATAATCCATTACCATTGTCTCCTATAGCATCATTGTCAATGGTGAAGCCATCAATATCATCCAAAAATTAAGTTTGTTATTCATCAAGAACCTAATTTCCAACTCCATTCAAAATGCAAGAACCTAAAGATATATTACCCAACCTTTGCAATAAATTATTCCTCTTCTCAAAGGATGATGATTACTCAATTAGTGTACTAATACCAGCCTTGAATACATTTAAAGGAATTTTAAGGCTATTAGTCAATATTGATATGAGCCAAATCCTAATTGTAAAAATTATAACCCACTTATCTAGGTGGTTCTCCTCCTTGACAGGCCTGGATGTCAAGAAACTCCTAATTTTCTACCTTGGAATGCCTATTTCATCTAGAAGGTTATACTCTGATAAGTTCTAATCGCTTATAGAAAAGATCTAAAGAACATTCTCCAACTAGTACAATTAGAACTTTTCTATAACTGGGATAATATAACTGACTCAATGATTTGTAGCCTAAATATGTAATGGTTCTTATATTTTTTATCTCTAAAAATAATTAAAACAATAGAATGAAATAATTCCTATGGATGGGGGATAGAGCCAAGTAATTATAGCTAAGGTTAAATAAAAGAAAATTTGCTAAACTAAACTGGAAAGGAGAATAAGAAAGCTTATATTCTAACCACCAATAAAATGCTCATGACGAAAAGGATCTAGATAATTCTAGTTGATAAGCAAGCCTTGGGCAATTAATGGTTCATTAACATTACTTAGATTGGGAAAGCTTATGGAAATTTTAAACAAAACATAACTCTTCATTGACAACGACAAATTTGTTCAAACTAAAGGGTCAAGTTAGACAAAACATATGTTCAAATGTAGGTAATGGACTCTCTACATACTTTTGGCATGAAAATTAACTAAGCTCAGGCAACCTAACTGGAAATCATGATCTCTTTCTACTGAAAAGCACCATTCCTGACAATGCTTCAACAATGAAATAATGAATTTTCAAAGTGAAATTCAAATGCTTCTAATTCAAGCATTAAGGACATACTGCTAGCATACAATTTATCCTATCCTCAAAAGGAAGCAATATAATGGAGTGGGCACTCCTTAGATCTATTTCTTTATTATAAAATACTATATTGTTTCTTTTCCTCCATGCACCATAAAAACAATAACTCAAACTCATCTTAAAAATTACCGTATCATTTTTTTCTTTACATGTTGACAGTTAATGCCTAGCTAGTCACCTGATCCCATTGATTTTAATGTGTCTATAAGTTACACCATAGACAGATGTGTCTCCAAAGATGACAAGAATAAGGACAAGTAAAGAATAATTATTTAATGCTTTTAGTTACTGACTTGTAGAGGAAATATATATCATTGCAGATATAGATCCACTTGACTTTATCAAGAATAAAAAATTGTTTCTTGATATACATCCAAGAAATGAAAGAGGCCTTAGGTATATGAACTTTAAACCACATCAACTTCCTTCAAGGAACAATCTTATGATGAGCTTTAAAAATAAATACACATGAGGAGTTGGTGAACTTACCAAACTTATGCCTTAGCTAGACAAAGTAGTCATCTTTGGAGGGATTAGACATATAATTAGGTACTGCATTTGAGAATTCAACTAGCATCCTACACTCACATTGTCGTTCATATCCTCTAATTCTTTCAATATGACCTTAGAAGGAATGGTAAAATGTAGTGAAGTGTAAAATGGGAGCAGGTAAAATGGACCTATATTACACCAATTATCAAACCAAAAGCTAGTAGTTCTAAAAATTCTCTAATCTTCAACATTTGATTAATTTTCCTTGAGGTACCAGCCTTAGTTTTCATACTCAAAAAGGTCAAGCCCTTTAAATATTCCTCATGCATCCATTTTACCTATAAGTTCTCATATCACTAAGCAATCTCCATGCACTTTGAATCATAAGAGCCTTATTTGTGATTCTTATACATTTTATCCCAAGGCCCACTTGATCTTTATCTAGAAAAATATCTTTCAAGTTACTCTTGGCAATTACTTTGGAAGTAGTTAGGCCACTCCACATAAACTTCTTAAATAGTTTTTCAATAGCATTGATGAGGTTAAGAGGCAAGAACAATGTGAGCACTAATAGACATACATATTATTGAATATAGATATAATAAATTGGCATTTACTTGCATATGAGAAAGTTATATTCTTTTAGCTCCAAATTCTTTTCAAGATAAAGTCAAATAGAGAAGCACAATATCTATAGGTTGACCTTTTTTAGTTGTTAATGTTGATATAATAATATTTTTATTATTAATAATAGTTAAATATTAAAGTTAAATTAATCTATACACTAATTAAGTAAATTGTTTTATTTTAGTATCTTATATAATATTACTAATAGATATTTAAAAATTATTACATTTTATTAAAATAAATAATTTAATAAGAAAAAATTTATTTATAAACTAATATTTATTTTAATTAACTAAAACAAATTAAATTATATTTTATTTATTTTAAGATTTTTAAAATTATATTTAGGATAATAATATATTTAGTTTATAGTAAATCAAATCATGACAAAAAAAAGCTATTTTTATGGCTTTCTTAATTGTAGCTATTTTTAAAGGTATGATACTTTTTTTAATTGAAATAGAGTTTAGTTTAATTGTAATAGAGTTTAATTTTGTTGTTGCATTGAATTTGCTTCTTAATTTTCCTAACAATATTTTTTATATGAATTTTAGGATAAATTTAATTTCTGAAATCAGGTGTAATCTTATGTGATGCAACAAGTGCACGCATAATATAAAAATCGTCATTATCATTTACGCAAAAGCTATCTCAAGAGTAAAGGTTGCCCAAAGGATGTGGAGGAAGGTGATTGGCAATGGTTGATTGAGAACAAATGAGAGACTCTAAATTTTAATGTAATTTTAAAATTTAAGTACTTTAACTTATTTTGGTAGTTGTTTTCTTTTATTAAAAATAAATTATTTATCAATGTATAGGAGCAAAGCGAAAGAAACACAAGTAATAGGGGAAATCAAGAGATGAAATCAGTTTTTGGTACAAAGTCGATTGTACAAATTGCATATGGAATGGTAAAATAAAATTTTATTTACTTAAAATTAAAATTATATTTTTCTTAAAAAATAAGTTCCAATTAACCATTAATTTTCTTTGTCTTTTCTTTTTCTTTTTTCTTTTTAGAAAGATAAAGATTATGATGAGTGGCCTGACGCTGTTAAAGATTGGGAGGTATCGCAACAAAAGTCAAATGAAACTTGATCTGTTGCAAATGGAGAAGAAATAATGGTATGAAAGTTATATTCAGATTAGATTTTTTAAAAAAGTTTTAAAATTACTTTACTAAATTTTCAAATTTTATCTAAATATGCAGAATTAGCTTCAAGAAAAGGGAGAGAAAAATAAAGAAAAGATTTCATCTGTACCTCTACCACTCGTTGAGCATTTCAGTCTTGTTAGAAAGAAAGTCAAGCTATTCATGCGGTTTAGGTGTTAAAGGGATAAATTTTAAGTCCTGAGAAAAAGGTGAAATTCTAGTTGAAGCTAAGGCTGCAAAGAAACATGTAAGTGATTTAGACGATGAAGTTGCAAGACTTACTAAAATCACAAAAACATAAAATGAAAAGATTCAAGCTCAAAATGAGAAGATTCAAGCTCAGGATGCAGCTATTGAGAAGCAAGCCACGGAAATG